>MIQA02000856.1:0-49837 GCA_001887855.2 Sclerospora graminicola | reverse complement strand
CTCGCGGTGCAGACTATGGAGAGGTGGACCAAACCGAACACCGGTTCGGGGTCAGTTCGGACGGCCTTATAGCGGCTTCCTGGGCTGATCAGCTCCTTTACTCCGTCTGGAACACCACCACAGTCTCCGGAGTCTGCCCCACCATCGCCAGCGTCTTCCGTCGCTTCCTTGCCGACCCATAGTGCTGATCAGCCCGTGATCAGTACTGCAGCGGCTTCTGCGTCCACTCATCGGTTCCCGAGCCAGACAAGAAACTGGAGGGAAAAGTTACTACATGATATTCGGACCCCCCCTGTACCGTTAGACAGGTACAATCTACCTCAATACAAAGCTTGTAAGTCTCACGGTGCGATGACATTTATTAATCCAGTACCTAAATACATGTAAGAGGATCTATGAAGAAGTTGCAGACAGTCAACCGAGCCCCCCCCCCCTCCGTACAGAGGTATGTGTATCTCCTTTTCTGTTTTTTTATCATTATATTGTGATTGGGAATGATGCGTATATTTCTTAGTGGTTTGACTGTATAAGCCAAATGATCGTGTATGGCGAGACATTTGCTGCCAACGTCCATGTCATTATCGACTACAATGCAGCCCGTTTGCTCTTTCCAGTATGCTTATCTTGCCAATAGTTTTGGGTAAGTGACCACTCGAATCCATAATTTATGAGAGAAACCCACTTTCTAATCGTTATCATCGTTACCATGCAAGTGAGATATTTAGATACCTAGTTACATTCCAACTAGGTGTAGTCAAAGAGCCAGCAATTGTGCGGAACGTTAGCAACTACATGGAGGTGGAGGCTACCAGCAGTATCTAGCGTCTTCAGACCGTACAAATATTGCATGTACTCCTCAATCTCCTTCATGTCAACGATTTTTAGATCGCTGAATTTCGTCTCCACCTCGTCAATTATCGCCACTGTCGAGTATTTGCTTAGCACGGATGTTGGCCATGGTGACTGTAAGTCGTCTTGCGGCGAAGCCATGAAGTGTACATCTTTGAGGCGAACGAAGTTGCTTTTACGGCAATCTGATCAGCTTTACACATAGCGTCCGTAGCGCAATTCTCGAGGTTATTCACTTTGGGAAAGCATGGATTAGTGGTCATCCAATTGGTCAGTGCTGTATCTTCAAGTGGTGGTCGTCTGTGGAGCTCTTGCTTTGTAGATCTTTATTCGTGATTAACTGGTTGGAGTCTGCTTCATACTTAGCAAAGTCAAAGATTTTTGCGTCGATGGCATATGGACCTAAGAGCTTCAGCATTACCTGAAGTGGTGATGCCTGTGGTTCACTAAAATTACCGTTGTCATCACCTGCGAGGCTAATGAATGAGTGGACGTTGGGGTCATCCATCTCTTCAATGACGCCCCGAGCTATTGATGCACCGGTAGAGTGGGACAAGAAGTGATCACCTCCAGCAAACTTGGACGCATCCCTGCTGACGGCGTCTTGATCGCCATTTGCACTTGCACAGAACGTTCCGTTATAACAGAGCATCGCATTTGATAGAAATCAAGCGCGACGTAAGTGCGGCCTTCAGCTGTCAGATTGGCTCCAATTAGCGCTGCATTGCTTTTGTTTCCCGTGACACCGTGGAAGAAGAAGACAGGCAGTTTTGTACTTTTGATAGAGTTGTCAGCGACACAAACCCCGACCACCACTATAATGGCAGCAAATAACAGAGCACGAATTACGACATCAGGACATACTCGTTTTGCATGTAAGCCGAGATCCACAATGTGATTCGCGTGAACGCCCCAGTGCCGATTGGTTTACACAGGAGATTTCTGCGTCTGCGCAATCGCCCATGATACGCGCATTCAAGCAATTACACTACGATCTGCAAACTGTCACCGATCGCGCTGACGTCGACGCCGTCACGTATCTCTCACCGTTCGTTAAAGTCTTTGAGTCGGAGCGTATGAGCGTTTTATAACGGGCGCTGCCCTCTCTGCAATTAGCAAATTTCTCTTGGTTGAGCTCATTACTACCGGTAGTGCGCTGTTGATGCTATCAATCGAATCGCGGTTCGGTAATTGTATACTCTTTCTACGTCTCCAATAATTTGTGTTTTGTAATTACATGTATTACGACTTCTTACAATACATGGTCCGGACGGTACATTGTACCTGTCTTCTGGTACAGCGGGGGGGGTCCAAATATCCTGTGGGGGGGGTGAATAACATCTCCCGGAACTGGATACAGAGATGGTATCAGTGGAACCGGTAGATGGGTCGGTATTACTGGTACAGGGAATCAATCCATTAGATGTCAAGGACATAAACCTGAAATCAAATCAAAAGAATCCAGCCAAAGGACTCAGTGAATCAGCTGGGTCCCGGATGGGCAGAGTGGTACCGGCAGACTCGCAGGAACCGCAAAGTCTAGCACAAGCACTCCGGACGGCGCTGAGTCAAGCAGCAGCGTCGCGCCCAAGGGTACAGGCCTGGTTAGATTTTAAGCATGATCTTTTTTCGGCGAACTGTATAAAAGCTCGCAGGCCGGTGTCACGTCTTTCGGAAGCCGTCAAACGCCTCCCGTTACTAAAAGCACCGGAGTTGGAAAGAGTACTAGATTATTTCGAACTGGTTGTGGTGGAGGAAAGAAAGATTGGGAGGTATGGCGGAAACAGGTTGTTGGGCGGCGTTTTTAGCACAACGTTCAGCGCAATCTTTCGAAGGAATACTATGGAAAGTTATTGGCCAAGAAAAGGTGAAGAAGATAGATCTATTACCAGCGCCACTGAAGGGATGGGCGAGCAAAGTAGCTGGGCGAGTGGCGACGGAGTCGGAAGATAAAATGGTTAAGAAGACATTCCTATTCAAGACTGAAGTTTACACGTCCGAGGAAATCTTACGTCTTCGATGTGTATGTGAGAAGGATTACGGGAAATTCGCCCCGATGATGGTTCGTGTAGGTGCAGACGACGAATGGCGTATTGTTCAAGGCTTAGTGGAAGGTAACATTATCCCAAAGCAATTGCCGCAATTTCTGAAGAGATTGATGAACAAGTAAGGTTGGTGCATACAATCCGTGCACAAGTGGAAGGCTGTCTCGTAATGGATCTACGTGGAGAGAGCCCAGTCAAGGAAGATTTTCTTAGTACGAAGTGTTTTCAAGAAAGCATTGCTACGGCGGCTACAACAAGAGGCTCGGGGAGTGTAGCTCTGTGGAAAATGGTGGCTGAAGCGAAGAATATTAGTTATGACAGTGACAATCACGCTCTCTATTACCATTTTTCACGAGGGATATGGTTAAGAAGTATGTTGGAGTGAAGGTACCTTTTCATAAGTTTGATCACTCATTACGAAATTTACGCCAGGAGACACCCACAGTAGTGGGATCTGCGTGGGAAACCCAGCAACGGAGAAAGCTATGAACATAAAGGCTTTTATTCTTGCGTGTTAAAGAATATCACAAGGTCTGTTGATTTATTGAAGTTATCGGGATTTTGAGGAAAAGTTTGGGAGTGGAGTGTCAACTAGATGACTTGGACAAAAGCGGTCCTTTTTCGGACACTTCGGCACTTTGGGAGCTAATAGTTGAGTCAGACGCATGTCCAACTGCTTTACATGGTATTAAGAGGATTATTGGGGCCACACTATGCTGGTGGTAGAGCATCCTTCGATGCGAGGTCGGAAACAGTGTCTACGTTGTGGAGAAGTTGGTCACACCATGCGAAAATGCACGACCCCGCTCGCAGACCTTCAAAAGACAAATTGCCTTCAGGTGAAGTTGGAGGAGTTTAAGAAATATTCGATTCAAGCTACCACGTTTCGTAGTATGGAAGAATTACGTGCACAGGTCGAGGCAGTACGGGTAAACAAACAAGCGTATAATGTTTCAGAGGACAAGGCGGATATTGAAGGAGAAGTTCTGGGGGCAGCCGACGGTGACACACCACCACCAACAACAACGAAAGTTCCACATTCGGAGGTACCAGATAAGCAGAGAGAGGTGAAATCTAAGGCTACAGCTGGAAGGCAACAGCAGGGCACGTCGGAGTGGACAACGGTTCAAAAGAAGAAACGAAAAGATGCAGTAAGTCGAACTGACGTTACGGCGGCAGGGGAGCGGACCTCTAAAAATGCTTTTACCTCCAGTCTGTAATCGGATTTTCAGAGGTGAAGGGCGATGTTGTTACTTACTCAGCAACGCAACGGAAATAATGGAGAGGTTGTGACAACCGGAAAAGATCGGCAGGATGGTCTACGTCAGACACAAAGGGAGGCGGGAGCGAAATCACTACAGGTTTCCAAATCGGGGAACGACCGTAAGGAGAAAAACATGTCGCAAGAGAAACAGGCAACAATTTTTCAAAAGAAGACTAGTACTTTGTTAATGATGGAAGGAAAGGTGAAAACTTTCATTACCACAGTATTAGAGCAAGTGGAGAGGGAAGAAGGCCCTATTAAGCCTTCACTTCCGATTGAAAATGATACGGTTGGAAAGTCGGATTTGGAGACTATTCAAGATGTTCTTTAACTGCTTGACCTACACTCAGTGCCGACGCCAGCTACTGGCAATTGTCAAGTCTACGCTGTGTGTCAGGCATTGACTTGTTCCGTACGATTAAAAGACAATGTGCAATTGTTAGAGTCGATGACGAAGCAACTGAAGGAAGGGCGCCTAGCTCGTGCGCTAATGGATATTGATGTTAAGTTTCCACCAGGGGTGAAGAAGCCGATTCTCATTGAATTGGGACGGGGATATCCCAGGATACCTCCTAAGGAATCAAAGCGGTTCTTCCAGGAGTATTTACTTGAATTTGCAGGGAGAGGGTCAAGCGTTAAGGAAAACAATCTGGAAGCTTCCTGGAGCAGTATTGACACATTGATGACACTAATCACCGTGTTGCAATGGGATAGTTGCGTTTTGAGTCAGGCACCTGGAGCCAAGGTTCCAGGCGTTCTTTACTTTACACCTGAAACCAGAAGTTTCAGATCGAAGGTTTATCAGATGAGTGGAGATGGTACAGGATTTCTATGCAAAAATGGGGGCGTTATTATTGTCAACAGATTCAGAGACTCGAGAAAGCAAGAGACCGATAATTTTGCAGTATGGAGGACAACATTATCCGGCGATAATGAGTGGGGTGCGGAGTCACCAGGAAGGCGATGTCAATATGGATCACAGCAGTGAAGACGAGGACTTTGAGGATGACAAGCACCAAGAGGAGCATAAGGACAAAAGACAAACGGTTAGGGAAACTGGGTCAACTGATTTTCCTCGACGGAAATGGTAATCTGTGGTGAAGACTCTGTGTCAAATTATAGCAGTCAATCACCATGGGATCCGGAAGACTGGGATGGAAATTCTGACGATTTGTTGCAGCGGTTAGACGGACCCACGATCCACCATGGACTAAAATGTGAAATTATACAAATCATTATGACCAAGGACCCACGAATGTGTGAAGTTTTACATTTTCTGTCGGATACCGTCAGTAAACTGTCTTTACTGGAACAGGATCAGATGTTACAGGCAGCCATGTCCGAACCGATGACCCGCAAGGGTTACCTTCAGAAGTACCAAATCTCAAAACCGATTCTTAATCAATGGCTCAACAAGGTACGGAGGGACCACCAACCTGAGCAGGAATTGTTATTAATTTCAGATAGCTAGGCGTCCGGTTCGGTATGGAGGGACCGCCAACCTGAGCAGGAATTGTTATTGATCTCAGATAGCTAGGCGTCCGGTTTGGTGTACGAAGACTCCGATATAGCAACGAGATCTCAAGATACAGTGGATCTGGGACTGGAGACAGCCCCGATTCCAAACGAGTCTGCGAAGAGAAATGACGATGGATGGATCTCAACCGATGGAAATAGTACCTATATCAAGAGAATTGATGGATGATTTTGCAGTATGTGATTCTGATAATTTGATGGAAAATATGTCGTTGGATCAGTTCACAAGTTGTACCCCATTGGGAAGTACAAACAGACATACCGTTTCCGCTGGTCAGCTCTACGAAGCCTCTATGGGTAAAGGCGGCTCATTTAGAATCAAATTGCCTTCTACACCTCATCAAAGACGTCCCAGGATCTTAATACATCCTGGACGGCGTTCACCCCTGCGTTCTAGTGGAATTAACTAATCGTTGGAGGGAATAGTGTTGGCTGGTGGTCGTGGAGGCTGAGGACTGGTAGACATACCAGCGCAGTAGTTCTCGTCTTGGGAGCAACGTTTTCTGGTGATGATCGGGTCGGTGCAACGAACGGCGATAATTAACAGTTCTCAGGAATGGACTAGGCTCAGGAAGGTACAATATGGAGGCAATGCGATCCTTAAACTATTGGCACCGAGACAAGTGGTGTAACTGGCGACTGTGTTGATCAGTTCACATGTAGTTGCGGAACAGTTGGCAGCCTTAGTGGGTGAAAACTACCACCCGACCGACACAATTCTGAGTCTGCTCCAGAGACATTTACGAGTCGCCGAGTGTAGACTATGCTAAGAAGGCTCTGGCGATCGAAAAAGGAGTGCCTTCAGCTTGGAAGGATTTGTTCGAGTTTTCCCAGGCTAAGACCGTTTTGCAACTGTCAAATGGCACAGCTACTTCAGCCGTAAACAAGGACCCCGACGGTCCGTGTCAGTACTTAGGGCACCGAAATGGGTGTGCATGGCAATCATTCTTATTTTAGTTTGAAGAATTTGGATATCTACACAAAATATCTTTTGCTTAAAGATATGGAGTTTGAGTCGGAAGGTGGTATCGATCGATTACATAAACGGCATTAAACCCATACATTCCTGAGCTAAAATGTGCGAGGCTTTGCGCAGAAGGATGTAAGTGCCAGGACGTCTGCATGGAGAGAGAAAACCCCGGTCACCCAGCTCAAGTCATATTGTTGCAAGAAGCACATATTACGTCGACGGAATAATGCGATAAGGTGTCCCAAAATTGGACATCATTATGGGGTCGGACTGGTCAAAATAGGACATTGTCCTATTGGAGTGCTTACTCCAAAAAACAAGGGGGGACAGCAATATTGGTGAGCCCTGACATTGCGGATCAATTAATCCCGTGGAAGAAGTAACATTGGTCGCATAGATTATTAGTGTTGAAGTGGAATGACAGCATCATTATGAATATCTACGGGTCTTCCAGTGATTCAACACGACGCGAGCATTTCTTTAGTAATTTACGACAACTATTTTTGCGCAAACTCAAAATTGTTTTATTGGGGGAGATTTCAACTGTGTGGACACCCCAGTGTTGGATAGACTGGGCGGCACACGGTCGACTAGTCCTGAAAGAAGTTCTTTAACGAGAATAGTGAATGAGTGGCAGTTGTGGGATGCTAGACTTTTAATGATTTCGCCAATGGAGAAGTCTCAGTTGGATCCGCAAGATCACTTTACTGGAGAGGGAACCAAGCCAGTAGGATCGTTTCTGTGTCTCTGGAAATTGGAAGAATTGGGTAGTGTGGGTGGCCATCGATCCTCCTCATGTTTTGTCGGACCACAACCAAGTGTGTCTATACCTCAAAGATCCAAGTGTCTCTCGAAATATGATGGCTAATCAGAGAATGCCGTATCCGTTTCCGGGGTCTCAGTAAGATGTAGTTCCAATAATGATTTTGGATCGATTAGCGCAGAGTTCACGTCACTCAAGGGCGGGTCGGAGCTGGGACAACTAGATGTATTTATGTCGGGACGTCTTGTATAAAGTCAGGAAAAAGGTAGCAAGTCGACGGAAGAATAGAGTGCACCACCTCCAAAGGCCGGTCAGCGAAAATGCGACGGTGAGGAAACACATAGTAAAGTCCATTTCTGAATCCTTAGAGAAAGAACATTCGCTTCGAAGAAGATTCCGATTGCATCGGTCGGCAGCGGACGTGCGATGGCTCTTTAAGAGGGCATCCGTGTGGGAACGGGATCAGACGGTAACGCAGATTGTTGCAACATCCGGCCCGCCTTTTTCTGAAGCTTTATCAATTCCCGATAAATTTCCGGCGACTTGGCAAAAGATTTTGAGTCATAGTCATCGATGTGTTGGTAGTCGGGATCTGTCTGTGGATGTACAGAAGTTCATGGAGATCCCGGAACACCGGAAAGTTACACACTCTCAAAATTTGGATTATTGGCAGAGATTGTGGAACAAGATGTCGAGTGGGCGAATAAGAGCATTGAGCGCAGAAAAGCAGCGGGGTAGGATGGCATTGGCAATAATTTCTTCAAGGATTTTGCCTCAGTTCTACTGGAACCCCTAACTCAGATGTTTGATGATATATTCAGGGGAGGGACGCCTCCACGTTCGTTTTTGAAAGCAGTGGTGATACCTCTGTGTAAGTAACTCCAGTAATGCTCTCGATTACCCCCCCCATTTCATTGTTGACAACTGGCTACAAGTTATTTGCGAAATAATAGCTCGGAGGTTACAGAAGGTTTTGGGAAATTTGATACGGGAAACCCAACAAGGTTTTGTTACAGGACGACGAATGGATAAAGCAGTGATCCTGATGAAGGCGACTTCTGAAACATACAAAGCAAAGCAGAAAGTGTCGGCAGCACAGAGTGTGGGAGCTTTATTTCTAGACTTTGGTAAGGCGTACGACACAGGGGAAAGGAAATATCTTTTTACGGTGCTAAGCTTATTTGGATTTTTGGACGAATTCGTTGACTTGATGGATAGGCTTCACGCTGGGACAACCGCAGAATTTCTTGTAAACAACCAATTTTCAGACCCTATTCAGGTTAAATCGGGTATCCGGCAAGGCTGCCGTTTAGCCCCTTTTCTCTTTATTATAGCTGTAGAGTCTTTGGCATTAGCTCTAAGTCAGGGGTCGAAGCTAGAAGGAATCCAACCTCTGAAAGGGGACACGTCTTTCCAACATCGTTTTTCGGCATTTGTGGATGATTCGACAGTGTTCCTTCGGCACGCGGAACAGATGCCGGTAGCTTTAGACTTCGTCAGTCGTTTTGGGGATTTTGCTCGATTGCGAATTCAACCGGCAAAAAGTAAATTTGTGTTTCTCAATTCAGAGTATGTACCAGAACAGTGGTACAGTTTACCGGTTTTACCGGAAGGTGACACAATACGGTATCTCGGGTATTATTGTAACTAGGCACTATGGATTCGCTGTGTCCAACGGCGACTAGCAACAGCGACGGCGTGCGGGACATCGTTTATGGACAGGGTAAAACTGTTCAATGTGATTGCCATACCTTCCATTCTGTTTACAGCCCGGATGTTTGATCGCCTGACGGAGATCTTGCAAAAGTTCGTTAATATTCAGAAGGCGTTTCTTTGGTGCAATAGAACGACAAGAGAGAGAGGGAGACATAAAATTTCGCCGACTCTACTGTTCACTCCGCATGCAGCAGGCGGGATCGGAATCATTTTGATACCAGTCGCCTTAAAGGTTCAGCGGCTGAAGCTAGCTTGCCAGTGGTTGATAGCAGCGCGGTTCTGTTATCAACAAGCTTTGTTGGACCTAGTAGGAACTGGGTCCGGTGGGAAGGCGGGGCAACTACTCACACCAGTGAAAATGTACAAAGTATGGCAAGGCGGAAAGGCTGTAGAGCCGGAAATGGCACGTAGCTTAAGAAGAGCGGTAATGGAATGGATGGGGCTGAAACGAAGCGACTGTGAGCAGTTAGAAATGTATACGTCATCTGTGCTACCCCAGGTGGTGGATGTAATGGAAGTCAGCCTAGGAATGAAAAGGGTGCGTCTCACACCGGATGAACAGTTTATCATTACGCTAGACATAGATGCATACCCATTTCATGCGATAATGCCTAGTTTTATGGTTCTATTCTGGGGGACATACTGCTGGGCGTTGAATCCTTGGATACGAGAGGAACGGGTGATGGAAATGGTGGTGCAGAAATACGATCGGATTCCACAACTACCATTCCTGATTTGCGGATATTGAGACTAACGGCAATTACTTATATGTGGCAGGTCTAAGGTGTTCAGGGCAAATCACATGCGAGGGCAAAAATCGATAGATGGATGTGTGCCGTGATCTTAGCGTCCCCCAAAATAGCTGTGGGACACTATATCGGGGAAAACCCTCCGATAGTTATGTGTAGTGGGCCAGCTTCATTAGATATGTTCAAATGGGAACTCGAATCTCAGGACATATACAAGGACATGGACGAACACAGCAGCGAGTGACATTACGACAACAAGCGGATGGCATTTTATAGAAAATCTCAGGCAGCACTTTGGGAGACAAACAGGATGAACAGGAGAATTATGGGAGGAGGATTGATACTTCATCCCCATTCCAGATTTGCATCTCATTGGTCGGTCAATTGAAGATCAGACACCCATATGGAAGATATGGCCGAAATTGCGTAGGTCTTTCCAGCGGATGTATTATCATGTTGTCGCCCCACAGTTGAAATGATTATTAGATAAGTGAAAAAGAAAGTGCGGTTTGAGTAGTAGGTGGTCCCCGAAACAGGTATGGGAACATGACAATATGCTAACTAACTATCAAGTGTGGGTACAGTTTCGGTTTGTAACCATGCAATTAAATATCTTCTACTTGCGTGAGAACTGGGACCGCAGCTGTATGGTCGATGAGCGATACACAAGCGGGAAGACATTTGTCTACCATATTCTGTGGGAGTGTAAGCGGGTGCAAGCTTTCTGGCGGAGATTATTACAACACTGGAAAGGGGTAGCCTTCACGGATTTGACATTAGTACAGTTTCAGGCAGCAATAGTGACAAGACGAGTGCCATCGATTGGTGACAATATTAAAAAGGCAATGATGCAGAAGCATGGGTGGTACAATGATACTTATACACAAGTATTCGACAGTCTCTCGAAAGGAGTTTGCGGGATTGCGACAGCGTGGTTGTGGCAACTGCGGAATCAAGCTGTGTTCCAAGGATAAGTTAAGAATGCGTCTGACCACATAGAGTTCCTGTGGCGTCAGTTCAGAGCTCAAGTAGAGAGCCGAGATCGGTGTTATATGGTTGCCCTGACGGGTATAACATATAACGACGAAAAAATCCGCCCAGATTTGCGTAGTGTTTTACATATATTCAAAATTGATCCGAAAAAGATAAAAATATCCGCCCTCGCAATGATTGGCTGACAGATTTCTTGAAGTACTGATATAACACAAAATCAGAGCGTTGTAATTTATTGAGCTTTTATTAGTCCAGCCTAGTCTTAAGCGAACTTGTGACAGTGCGTACAAGCGGCTCGTGACGTGTCCGTGTTTTCTTCTCGTCTCTTCGTTCTCGTTCGAAGAATGCGGTTAAAGTTGGTCCAGGTCGAGCAGGGGCTGCGTTACTTGACCTGCTCTTGAATATGGTGAGCGCTGGGTGTCACGTCTATATTTGTCCAAGTTGATCTGACTGCTAGCGATGACGTACCGGTAGATCCGGAGACGCGCATTACAGCAAAAGAAGCGCTAGAGCACGAATACTTTAAGAAAAATGTAAGTGAGCTTGTCGTACTGGCTACCTGCGCGACTGGGCATTTGACGAGCCTGGAAAGGAACCCATTTCTTTCCACACCCAAACGTGGAAAAGGAATCCTCCAGTGGCCGATGCACTTGATACGGTGGACGTCTCGATCGAATCGCTGCGATTGATGGCCCAAGAGCGAGGATTGGACGTGACGGCGTTAAGCCACTGGAGCATGGATCCTGATGGGAATTGGATGAATCCTGATCAGCACAAATACCGCAGCGCGCGAGACGCCCTGCTGTGCTATTTGCCTTGAAGACGAGTCGTTTGACGATGATCCGATTGTCTTTTGTGATGGATGTGATGTACCAGTCCATCAATTTTGCTACGGGATTAACGTAGTGGTTTTGTGATAGCTGCGTCGAAGCACAAAAGAACACCAGCAGCAGCAGCGTAAAACAATTGATACCACGTGATTGTGACTTGTGTCCTTTACGGGGTGGCGCCTTGAAACGAACCTTGTGTGGCAAGTGGGTGCATGTTCAGTGTTTCTTGTGGATCCCCGAGCTTGGAGTGGAGAAAAGAGAGAACGAATTACTGGTTTTAGGGAAGTTAGACAGCCTGGATATTGAGCGGAAAATCTCGAGTGTTCCCTGTGCCATTCTTCAAAGGGGAATGGCATTATTCAATGCGCTTACAAGCGATGTTTGAGTACTTTTCATGTCAGTTGTGCAGCGTTTGCCCGTTATCGGATGGATCAAGTGGATCCTCCTCATGGGGAAGATTCAGGCGGCGGGACCATGTTTCTAGCCTATTGTTCGCCCCACCGCCACTCGAAAGCTCCCGTTCAACGCTTTAAACAGCAACAACAAATACCTCTATCCGCTACTACTGAATCGATTACAACGACCGAGACGTCATCCCCGAGCCATTTGTTGACGTCTCCACCATCGATAGAGGTAAAAAAGAAGTTTAAGACGTTCCGACGGCTGAAAAGAAAGTATGAGGCGACGCAATCGCAACGGTTTTCACCAGGAGGAAAGCAGGAATCGAGTTTGCCGTGGCAAAAGCGCATTCGACGGTCATAGCGGCGACGAGAGACGGCTCGTCTTGGCAGCGGCGTATATTGAAGACACTGTCGAAGTTCGAGGAGCTCAAGACGAGGTCGACCAAGACGAGGAAGACGAGGATGGAGACGATATCGATCAAGCATTGGAAGATTCGTTTATCAATGATTCCTCGCAGCTTCTGTACACGCAATCACGTATGTCTCCAGAAGCTCATGATGACGTAAACACGACGAAGAAGAAGAAGCCAAAAAAGGTGTTTAGTCCAGACATGCGGGCCATCTATGCGCGCTCACTGGTTAAATCCCAAAGCACTCCGTTCCTACAGCGTCGAAGGGGACGTCAGTTCTCGGCGATTCCTTTGAATGGCATCATTCGTTCCTGTTTGGAAGCATTGGATGATGATAAATCCTCGAGACGTTGCGAAGATTCAGAAGACACAGTCTTGATGGGGACACCATCCGCTTCATTTGCTACTGTAGATAAAGCAGATGAAGCTGCAGCGTCGCCGAGTTTCAACTTACTTGGTGCGACAGAAGCCTTTGGACCTCGTGCATTGATAGAGCAAGAAGAAGCGGGTGATAACACAGAGATAGAGGAAGAGGAAGTGTCGACGCCGAGTTTTAAGCTGCTGGGAGCGGTGAAGGCGTTTCCTGGTGCTGCAGGTACGAGAGAGACGGAATCAAAGTGTTTGCCTGATGAAGCAAGTTGCCAGAAAGATACAACGCAAGCAGAATTGCATTTGAAAATTGAATCAAACCGCTTGAAAGCACTGAAAAAGTTGGAAGAACGCAGACAATCCAAGCGTCGTCGAGTCCAAGGACCAGAGCGGAATGAGTGGATTCTCTTTGTCAGCTCGACGTTTGCTAGCTCGTGTCTTTTTCTACCTTTCGCTCGACGAAACATTCAACATGCGTCGTAGCCGTTGATGACTCGTTGGAAGCCGATACACTCCTAAGTGTGCGTGTGGCAGTCCACTTTGTATCTGATCACGAGCTGCAAGACTTGGCTCGTGCTTCTTGGACTCCAAGCCGTCGAATCGAAAGGCTCGTGTCAATGCACATGAAACTTCTTGTTGCTCTCGTCTACAGTGGCAGCGAATTGCCTGGGTTCTTACAACAGCTCCCGAATGTAGCGGTCATTCTCGAGCCAATTATTGAATCCTTGTGCCAACAACTACACCAACTAGCCCATCAGGAACGTGCAAAAGGGTATGAACTCCCATCTCCAAGTGTCTGTCGTTCTGAGGCTAGCGCTAGCGAGCTCGTTGCGGCTTTTGCGTCGCGACTCCTGTTTTTCCGCTCCTTTTCCCCATTATCACGCTCTCGCTAAGTTTTCGCTTCAAGAACTTTACCGCAACGCAAGTTCCAGTGCTTCAGTTCAATGTGATGCATTGGCGACGGATGTTGCCGTGGATTTCCGAGTTAACCGCTTAAGCAATTCAAACACACGTCAAAAAGCAAAAGGAGTACGAGAACTGAGGCTGCATGTTCTCTTGCTGTATAAGAGTGGAGAAGGCTTGGAATCGTGTACAGACCCAGTATCTACACCATTTACAGGTCTAAATGAGAAGGTTTTCAACCGAAGTGGATAAAGTAATAAAATATACGTAAAATACGAAAGGTTCGCAACCAAAGTGGAGATATCCTCATCCAAAGTGAAATAATAATTAAATAATTATAAGAAAAGTTTCTACTGTACTGTAGCTGTTGGAATTCCGCGCTCATCTCGTGTTTTCTTATATTCCCTACAGATGTCGAAGAGCAAGAGAAAGCGCGACGTAGCCGCTGAGCTGCGGATTCTTAAGGCCTTCGAAGAAGGCGACGACTGGAAACTGGACGTAGCCGCTGAGCTGCGGATTCTTAAGGCCTTCGAAGAAGGCGATGACTGGAAACTGGTTATGAGGACATGAAGTATGGAAAGTAGGATAATACGAGTACATTGTCAATAAAAAACTACATGTATACATGTACATTAATTGTTGATAGTCCTTTGTGGTCAATATCAATGGAGCAGCACCCCCCTCCTCCACACAGTTCGCTTCCACAAGTCTTGCAACAGCCGTTCGCCGTAATGAAACGGGTGCATTTTTCACTCTCTACACTGTAGACTGCTTCAGTTGAGTGAATCGCACGAGCGATGCGCATCTCCAATGCAGTCACAAACTCGAGCATGAGCCAATTCGATAACCCACGCACATCTTTCCCCTTCAATGTCCATCCAGCCATGTTTTGCACCCGATCCGAGTACTCCTGTAACAAGCCTTCAATACACTCGAAGCTTTGAGAGGTCCCTCCAAAGTGAGTGCGAAGTCTATTCTGGACACACCATTCTGCCGCTTGGCGTACTGCATGTAAGAGCACGTCAGCATTGCCAGAGACGCATTCGAAAGGAGCTCGATCAACAATTCTTCGACAAACTCGATTCCACTCGGTTACATTGCACTCATTCGTTTGAAACAAGCAAATAATCTCTTCAAAATCGGCTGCAACGAATGAAGGGTATAATTTCGATGATACGTGGCGAAACCCATGCACTTTGTCGTTGTTTACTAGTGCCCATCGAGCGATATCACTCAGCCGAAAAGATGTGACTTGGTCTCGGACACTTTGAATGAAATCTAATAGCAGATCCTTCGACGTTTCAAGCAAACCAACAGCAAAAAAGCGAGCTTCAGCACGTGAAGTAAGCAATTTCAATACTGGAAGACTTTCTTCTCGTTATTCATAGCCTTTATAAGCCTTTGAAAAACTCCATGCGGTACAGATGGGACGAGTTTCGGCTCCAATAGTAAAGCCTCAATCATCTTTAATCCATGAATGGCGAGTCGACGATTTTGACTTCCAACGTCCTCACACGGCACCAAACTTGCGGTACATTCCAACAATCGCAAGCATATCCCATTAACATCGTTTACAGCATTACCTTGATCCACCATCCAGCGAGATATCGCGCCAGTAAACGTATACGCCATTTTCAGTACAAGGCACACTTGTCGAGGTGTCGATCCATCCTGAAGAAATCGTTGGGACTCCTTTTCCAGCTGTTTCTCATCGTCATCGCAATTAAATCGTAGCCGTTTTGTATTCCTGGAGGCTAAGATAAAGCATGTTACTGCAAATACAGACTATGACAAGACAACATACATACCAGAGGGTTAGTATTTTTTTACCTTAACACCAAACACACAATCAACTTACGAATAGTCCGGCTGAGGGCAGGAATAAACACGATGAAGCACTTTTACGAAAGGACTTTCGACATCCCCATCATTTAGAGCTACAAAAGCAGCAAGAGATAGAATTAATCCAACGAGTTGGTGATGTTGAAAAAGAGGGAGAGTGGGTAACACTTTGTACGTACCGAGATCTGGAACGCATGATGCTACCATCGTAAAACACACCACTAAAATGCTTAAACGGTCACCATCGCCCTCTTGGTGATCACTCCACGAATCGCAATTCGATAACCCACGCACACCTTTCCCCCTTTTCCCCTCAAAGTTGACTCCATCCAAAATACAAAAATAATACTACTGTACATTTCACTTTGGATGATGATATCACCATTTTGGTTGCGAACCTTTCGTATTTTACGTATATTTTAATTACTTTATCCACTTCGGTTGAAAACCTTTTCATTTAGACCTGTAAATGGTGTAGTGGTTCAGTCTCTCAATGACACGGATCGCGTCGTCCAAAGTCTTGTCGTCTTTACAGAATGCAAGACGCACGAGACCTGGTGCCAAACGGTTATCTGGATGACTGAAGAAAGGAGACGTTGGGATCACGGCAAGATGACCAGCTTGTACGAGTTTGTAGGCGAATTGGTAGTCTGGAAACTCCTGAAAGAAGTAGAAGAAAAAGTACCAAGGTTTGTTCGTTAGAGACAGGATACACTATGTACGTACAAGATAGATGATCGATCGAGTTCACGCACCGTCTTGGGCGTTGTGGATGTGATTTCGACGTCGCGAAACTCGTCGTACAAGGGTAGACCTTGAACGCGCTTCTCCGCGATTGTATACGAGCGTTTTCGCGCCTTTGCCCCCGCGTTCGTGCGATGCATGGTAAATGGAGAGGAAATCGAGGTTAGCAATAAATCAGTACATTTTAGAAGATCTGAGCTGTGATTGGCTAGTTATTTTGTATGGGGCACCAAGAAAAACGTTGATGCAAATCTGGGCGGATTTTTCCGTCGTTATATGTACTGTCTTACTTTGCATACAAGATTTGCTATTTCACTTTAACACTGTTAAGGCAAGAAATATTGTAGGTACAATGTAGGGGTCAGTCCTAACCACGTGGTTTGCAATAAAACTCTGAGCTTAAAGACGGAGCAATTAGAAATGGACGTTACCCAAGTGAAATTTTTAGTGGGTTGTGGAAACGCCAATGGCCGTCTTAAAGTACAGACAACGACGCTGTGTAGATAAAATTATTGTAGTGCTATCGCACGCATGATATCCAAGTCCAGATCTACATGTACTCAATGCATGAATCAGTCATTTGATTGTGTTGAAGAGCTTTCGGTCTGGGTCAGGGAAAAAAGTGGTGAGAAGTAGTACAACAGTCGGGATGGTTGCGAGCATAAAATTTACCTCCCCATTCATATCCACTTGATTATTCCCTGACTCGTCCCGCGTGAGCTGTCGTGTATGTAAATTATTTTTGTTCGATAGACGAGATTCAATAGCCTATTCAGCAAAAAAAATCTTGCAGCTGGTATGGGGTTTCCCGATTTCTCTTAGCTATCGCTACATTGCAATAACAGATTGATAACATTGACCAATCGAGTCGGATGCAAATTCGGGTCAGCTTGAAGTATCACCATCTGCTCCTTACTGTATACATGCATACGTGGATCGGATCAGCGCCCAGACAAAAGCGACGACAGGTTCGAGTGGTGAAATGAATTGCCTCACATTACAGATCCCTGCCGTCGACGTCAACCTTTGAAGCTGTCAGGTGTAAGAGCAATGTCCAGAAAAATTGAGATCATCAACTTGCACTCAAGTATATTGCAAACTCAAGTCCTAAACCTGGATAAAGGAGATTGGGATGATCTCACGAATAAAAAACAATCGATATTCGATATTATGCTCCACAAACATGAGAATGAAGATGCTGCAGATCGACTTGTCGTGTTGTCACTGAGCATACTGCATTGCTCGTTCATTCATCGACCCGGTGGCTGCAAATTCGATTCTCCGCTCATCCCTGTTCCTTCTTTTTCGCGTCCCCGACTCTTCCATCAAACATACGAAAATGATCTGTTGAGATGAGTGTCAAATCGTTTAACATCAGGCTCAACAACACGAGATTTGCCATCGAAGTCGAAGAGAGAGAGAGAGAGAGAGCGATGTTCGATCCCAAGAAAGTGGACCAGTACGTCAATCAAGGCCTTTAGACCGACTACATGGGGCACTCAACTTGGACTTGGCGTCAAACGCAGCCTCTGGAAAAGATTTCCATGCATCGAAAGTATCTGAATAACGACATCGCACCGATCGTTGGCTGCACTGTAGGACTTGTTTTTGGACACCACCTCATACACTGAAATGTGGTCTTTCGTGTCCAGGAAAATCAACGACGCAAATGAAACTCCGTCGAAATGCACGTCTATTGTCCTGCATGATTGATTTGTATCACGTTGACGCTTTTCGACTTCGTCTTGGACGTGCCGCCTCGAGACTTTGACGAAGACGGCACTCTAAACACTGGCTTTGTCGATGACTTTGGCCACTCGAGGCATCTCAAAGACGGCAGAACCCCCGTCAGGTGTTGATCGCTTCGAAAGATGCAGTACTTTCCATGACGTCGGTCTTCTCGGAGCAGAGCTATGGCGGAAACGTGTCGAAATTCTTATAGAGATAACATGGTGACATGTCAGCAAGGTCGTACACGTTAATATGCACGAACATTTCCGTCCTCGTCTATATTCTATATTTTGTCACGGATGAGCTTGGAATGATCGTACTTATCGTCAGAGCCATCCACTTCTTTCGAGGCGACTGATCTAATCCTAAATTAAGTAGCCATCTTCAAACGTGTACACGCACGAACCTAACTCGCGAGGCGATCCCGTACTTAGTGAAGCCAAGCTGAGTACATCGGTCATCACTTCGTTTAGAGATACCCTTGACATGGCGAACACATTTTCCTCGAGGTTGTTATTGGTACATTGTTCCGTCGAAGGAGCCCCACATCTGTTTTGTTTCTCATGAAGGACACGAGAGCGCCACTGTCATCCTCTGGTTCTGATTGTTAAAGGTTCTCTATATAGTCAATACATGTATACGTACCAGCTCTTGCCACGTGCTGAGGCAACACGAGTAGCTTTCCTCACTGCGCGTGGACACGATAAGACCTAGAGGTCCTTCTTCTGAGCTGAAACCTTCTGTTGATCGTGAAATGGCTTTTTTCCTTTTCAAGAACTCGTCACTCCAGCTCTGAACTCTCGTTATAGCAACCATACAAGAATTCGCGTGTTATACCAACGTGGCCGAATGTTTGTCCTTTCCAAGCTGTTCTTTTAAGCGCCTGATGTTCAGTCATGCAGCTGATTGCAGCCAACTGCGCGTTATCCGAATTCTTGCGGTTGCGTGCTGAACTCAACGCGTGCAAATGTCAAACGTTGTAGCTACACGTAGCTGTTGTAGAGGATCACATTAGGGACATTCTTCTTCTTCTTCTTGCGGGCTTCTTGGAAGCACCAGCACATTCTTTTCGGGAAAGGAGGGACTCCATGGTCACGCTAGTCAGAAATTGCTTTGAAAACAATCAGAAATATATGCTTATCAAACAGTGTGCTTGTGAAAGAGGCGTAAGTAGTAAAGTTGATACTCCTTCCAGGTTATGAAGTCAGTTGGAAGAACAGGGATTTGATTCAGACATAAAAATACTTCTTCGAAGTTGAGTGATCCCGGGTATTTGCGTTTTCAACGCTTACATTTGGAGTACACAGACTTCTGTCTTGTGAGCTGCTCCAGCACATGACCAGCACGGTTCAGCTTATAGCCGGACTCGCCGACACAGCAATTGATTACGAGCTTGTCGAGTTGGAGGTCGCGCATGACATGTTATTGCTCTTATACCGCCGAACATTCATATTTAAAACGAAGTTAAGACCGATAGATAGATGCTACGCTTGATGCGTATTGTTAACGCTATTGGAGAAGTATATGACAGCGCCGATGGTTTTACAGCTCTGTATTTTAACCAGCAAGAAAAGATCGATGTCAATTTAAGTTTTTTACTAGCATTCGCGACTTCAACGTATGCGTGATTTTGTTGAAGCTGGTGTGTCAGGGTTTTACCCGTAGAACCATTGAAATACCGGTATTTGATAAGTTCTTAAAAGTACTCAACATCAGACCCGACCGTGGTCGAGTCCCGGGCTCGATCCCGGAGCCAACTAACTTGGCTGGATTAAAAATTGGGCGCCTTTAAAATCACCCCGGTAATGATCCGAAACGTTTGTGCCAAAACCTTTTTTACCGTGGCAACCGGCAACAAGAAGCTCCGTTTTGTAATCTGTAGCCAAAGGTTCACGTTCCAACAAAGATCGATTTGCAATGGCACCAAATCTGGGGATAGCGTACCACAAACTGCCACATGCCACTGCCTGCACCAATATCCACGGCACATTGCAAAAAGAACCGCTCACGCAGAGTGCACTCTGATTCTGGCACTAATTCGTCGGCATCGATCACATTGCTTTTCTGCAACAGGTCCCCCAAATGGGCCGCCATCCAGGAAAAGCCAGGTGCAGCATTATCTTGCAATGCACTCTGGATGTCATACACAATGATGGCAAGAATAATGCAATCAAAATTACCCATTCGAGTCTCATCGCTGTTGTACGCGTGGAAACAGTACGCCATTAGAAAATCAAGGCGGTGGGCAATTGACTTTGTTCCTCCAGGAACAGCCGGTCCATCATCAATTTATACCAAGTACTAGCATGCCTAATCAGCGCCTCTTCGTTTGGCGCCATAATCTCCAGCAACGTCTTCATTCCTTTGTTTGCTTTAACATAAGTGTCGGTGTTAAGCATATACTGGCCTGAAACGTTGTTTAGGTCGAGGCACTTGCCAATAAAACGGCAACACGGGAAAACAGCGGCTTATACGTCGAGGATGAGGCTAACGAGCTCCAAGCCCTGGAGCCACTTCCTCCCATCACCAGGGATTGAATCGTTTTTCAAAACGCTGAGTCTTTTTCCGATTCAGATTGTTTTTTTTCAGTCGTGCACTCTCACTCTCTATATTTTCCTGTAATGCACTACATTTATGTTCTTGTACCCGTCACACAAGATTATAAGCAAGCGTTCTGTCTGCTTCTCTTACCCCTCCACGAAGTAGCAGCAGCTCACACAAATGCCAGATTGCCAGCGATACTTTGAGCAAGTCAATAAATTCTACTTCGCTTAGCTTCATGTTCTCGTCGTTTTGTGCCTCTGAACGATCTTCTAGACCAACGATAGACGTCTTAATGTTAGATACCCGGATACCGGATAGTGACCACGTTGCTGAAAGGAAAGGATGCAAGGCATCCAGACGCAGGGCGGTTACGATGAAAGGAAAGGATTCACGGCATCCAGACGCAGGGCGTCTACCGCACGGCGGTTACGATGAAAGGAAAAGATGCAGGGCATCCAGACGCAGGACGTCTACCGCAGGGCGGTTATGAAGTATCAAGGCAAAATCAACTTCAACTTATATTTAGCTATTTGTATATGCATATATTCATGTTTAACTAATAAAAATAGGGTGTAGAAGGTGATGTGTCAGTTGGCAATCTCACAGGTGCAGAACACACTTTACCTTGAGTCCCCGGGGCCATTCAGGCACCGACCGTAACGGGGTTTATACTTCCTACTGTCCTACAGAATAGACTGTAGAAGTGCATAGTAATAGCAGATAACACTGTATTACTATTAGTAGTAGTACTACTACTACTACTTAAGTATTATTAAGTACTTACACACAGAAGTCATTAAAGTGACATGGCTACAGCTACAGTCACACCTCCATATGAGAACCCCCCAAACTGGCACAAATCCTGAATCTGAAACCACAAGTCTCTGCACCAATCAGCTCACTTTATTTTTGTATGGAGGAGCGAATTCCCTCTTTTCCTGAGTTATTTTATAAGTGGTCACCATTAAGCCATGGGCGCCAGACAACTTACGCTGGACTTAAAGAAGCAAGTGCAGCTCCACGTGGAGCAAAATCCACAAATTAAAATTTGGGCACTTCAAGAATGGATTTCTTCGAAGTTTGGGGTGCGTGTGGGACGCCGCGAGAAAACCTGCCACTAGCATCCGCGGCGAACGTCTCGACAGCCTCAAATGAAAACTTAACCGCATGAATATTGATGTCACTGAAAAACTCTGGTGCTTTTGCTTTTTTTTATCATTTGTCGGAAGCTTTGCTGTTTGTAGTTTGGAGTCTTTACTGTCCGAAAAGAAGCCCTTTGATCCTTTACTTTTGTCTGGGTTCCATTTTAAATTATGGGAAATATCGCCCACATTCACTCATTTATCAGGCATCGTTTTCACTGACGTTGCACTAGGCGCACTGGTGATATTGTCACTCTCCTGAACTGAAATCAAATCAGTGCCAACACGTTCCGATCAGCTGAAAGTAAGAATAGAATTGACGCTAGCTTACAAACCTCAACCGAAGTGATTGGCTTGTCGGTTTTTTTTGGCGTTGTTTGGCTATCGAACATCGCATCGTCATCGTCGTCATTATCATCATCTTCATTATCGTGACTGCTAGCAATCACTCGAAGTGCTCCTATTAAATAAGCACATACACAATTAGATACGCCAAGACTCATGTAACACTAAACACTCGTGTCCAGTGGAAATCGAGCTGGTGGCTTTCGTAATGTAGACTGTGACTTGAGGTTGGGCCGCGTTTGGAGCGACGGCGTCGTTAGCAATAATGACTCATCATTACGAAGTACTTTGGACGCGGTGGAGAAACCTTCTCCGTTTCGATCATGGGCGAGTGGTGTGACAGTAGATGCTGTCGTCAGCGTATGGAGTGGATCCGAAGTCAGGAAAGTAGGTTCTCTATTGGGACGAATGGGGGTCGTGTCCGCCGGGATGACTGAAGGATGGAGTGACATCATTGCACCACCACGCGGAGTAAAACTACTACCGCCTTTCCGTCACCGTGCGTCCTGTCGACAATATTGTGGTCCTGGTTTTTCTGAGCGCTGCATCCTCTTTCGCAACGCAAGCACCCTCTATTGTTGCGGTGAGCCCGAGAAAGCTGCCACCCAACCTGCACTACCTGCAATAATTCGCTTCAGGATTTTATCTTTCTGCGTCGGCTTCAGGGCATCATTGTTCACCTGTTGCTCCAAAATCTCTTCAGCCGCCTCCTTGTTGCCTACGAGAGCCCAAGAATCAGTCAAACAATTTGCTCTTTCTCGCCATGACCTGCGGCTTGCTGTAATACTTCAAGCACTTGGGGAGCAGGTTAAAGCTAATGCACACGAGAAGAAACAAGACGACATGTTCCAAGTTCCAGCACTTTTTTCGAGAAAAATACGCCAAGTAGTACCTTATCTCACCCCCACCCCGATATATGGCGATTCTATACCTGGACCACTCGAATTTTCTTGGCTCGTGAGTGCGCCACATAAGGAGGTGTGACTGTAGTGACGAAACCCAACAGGTTGTGAGCCCAACAATCGAAGATGCTGATTGGCCAGAACCGCGGGTCAGACCCGAACCCAGAGTACAACCCGGAGAAGAAAAAGAAGAAATAACTGGATCCACCCCATTCGACATTGTCGCATTTCGGAAACAAGAAGAAAGTGGACGCAAGGTGAAGACCGGTATCTCTACATCCTACACTCTCCCCTCCCGACTGAAGGAGATAATAAATGGTGATCAAGGATAGGAGCCGTGACATTCGCGTACCGACGTGTTGAAGCGCAAGGACAAAGAGGGCGCTCACGTTATAGAAGCAGAACGATAAGCCGAAGCCGTGGGAATAACCACAGAGGTTGTCGTGGCAACAACCATTCAAGATATGAAGCACGTGTCAATAGCCGTCCAAGACAAGTTTAAGACGAGGTAACAGCCAACCAAACCATGGAAGACAACAAGACTTTGTACTTATGGCTACGACCGATATGAAGGAAACAGCAAAATACATCATCGAATGGAAGCTAGACTGTAGAACCCAAGTACATATATGTGACGCACGCGATTGCTTTACGCACCTTCAAGAGGTTGGAAAACAGTTAGTAATGACGAACAGTTCTCATGTCACCGTAAAAGAGAAAGGAAGCATGGTGATCATTATGCAAGACGGTAACACATTGAAATGTTGTATTTTACAGAACGTATGGTAAGTGCCAGGGGCACGAGTCAATTTGATATCGCTGGACCTAATGCAAGAGCGAGGCTTTCGAATGCTAATCTCGCGCAACCAGAAGGTGTGCTGCTTGAAGAGAGAATGGAGCAGGGACTCCGTGGCATTCAAGAAGATGGCGGGTATCTACCGCATGTTTTCCCCTCATCCTGCCCGTATACCAATAGGGACGTATGGCGTTACGACAACCATTGAAGAAACTAAGAGCGCAAGCAAGAAAGCACGAAAAGCAGACGCTATCATGGAGACGTGGCATCGTCGTTACAACCATGTGGGGATGAAGCTACTTCGTAAGATGGAAAGAGATAACTTGGTGCAGGGCATTAAGATCAATAAGGAGTTGAAACACTAAGCTTGTGTTCCGTGTGAAGTGTCGAAAACAAGACAAATGCATTATCCATACAAAACTAAGAAGGCCGAAAGACCACTACAACGGCTACACATGGATGTGGATACAATTGAAGAGAAAAGTGCAATATGTGGAAGCAGATATTTTCTGCTTATTGTGGAGAATACTCACGCTACAAGTGGACGTTCCTACTAGACAAGAAGTCAAGTGCAGTGGACAACATCAAGAAGCTAGTTCCAAGCTTGAACACAGAGCTCGAACACAAGAGAAGAGTGGTGCAAGAACTGTTTGATGATCAAGGGATAGAGCTGATTAATTCCAAGTTACAAGAGTATTGCTGTCAAAGAGGGATCAAGACACAGACCACAAACGGATACAGCCCACAAGAAAATGCTGTAGCAGAACGATGGAATGGTGTCATTGTAACAGCAATAAGGACCCCACTCGAGGCGACACAACTTTCCTATACCCTATGGGGTGAGTGCCTACTACATGTGTTGGATACATGGAATGTTACAGTATCGAAGACAATTGGAGATCAAACACCACATGGGCTATTATATGAAGAACGCCCAGACGTATCACATCTACGTACATGGGGCTGCGTGGTGTTCGTCTACATATCAGACGGAAGACGTAAGCGGAAAGAGAAGCTGAGACCCAGGACAAGGACAGGGATCCTGCTGGGGTACTCGTCGAGCACGAAAGGGTACAAGTTCATGGATATTAGAACGGGTGCTGTTGGAACAGCAAGGCAAGACAACATACGATTCAAAGAAGACTATACAATACAGTCAAAGTACATGGAGATACTTTTGGACAATGCCTATGGTGATAAAGCTAAACAAGTGCCATCTGAACCTCCGTTCGTCAAAATGCAAAAAGACATGACAAGTCTTGAGTTTGAAGCAGATAATCCGGTGGCACAAGACAAGATACCAACGAAAAACCGGTTGAAGTGTACATCGAGGGTCAGCGGGGGGGGGGGGTCGGACTCCACAACGAAGCGTGTACAAGACACGGATATACGAACTACAAGAAAAAGGAAGCCTAATTCGAAGTACAAGGACTACGTGCAAGTGTATCATGTGACGCCTAAGAGGGCAAGGAAGCAGAAGCTAGCGCGGGCGCATATGAGGGCTCTGCATCAGTGACACAACCAAAAGACAAGCTTTTCGCAGATGAAATCAAGCTACCACAGACCTACTAGCAGGCTATTGCTGATGAGCAGTATGCAGACTACTGGCTAGCTGCTATGCATTAAGAGATGGTATCACTGAAGAAACACGACGTATATATTACTAGTGCAGCGAAGGACGAAGCGCACAGAACAGAATGTTATCACAAATCGATGGGTGAGTGCACTCAAGAAGGACGAGCAGGGCTACGTCAAACGTTTTAAGGCACGGCTAGTGGTGCATGGATTTAAGCAAGTCGATGGCATAAATTATTACGCGACATATGCACCAGTGATTAGATTTGACACTATTCGCGCGGCATTATACTTTGCGCTACAACAAGGATGTGCAGTACTACAATATGATGCGAAGACAGTCTTCTTACATGGAGACTTAAATGAAGAAGTTCTCATGGAACAGCCGAGCGGCTTTGAAAAAAACAGACAAGACTATGTGTGCAAGTTAGTCAAGGCTCTCTATGGATTAAAACAGGCTCCTAGCGCATGGAATCGCAAGCTACATGACCGACTACGACGTCTAAGCCTTGTTCGAGTCGAGTGCGACTGGGGCCTATACGCCCGATTCCAAGAGGGGGAGATTGATATGCTGCTCACTGTATACGTGGATGCCCTATTGCTCATGGGAAATGAAGCCGATTGCGATCAAGTAAGGACACAACTCAAGAAAGTGTTTGAACTGGTAGAGCTTGGACCAGTCAAGTATCTATTGGGTGTCGAGGTAACGATAGATCGACATGCCAAGACTATATTCTTCAGTCAAGAAGCATACGTTGTGGAAATATTAAAGCGGTTCCATCTGGCGACGTGTAACCCAGCGCAAACACCAGAAGCGGCGACGTATACCGTCATTAATGAGGAAGATACTCGTGAACAGCCATACCGAGAGGCAGTTGGAGCACTGCAGTACTTGGTATCGGGCTCACGGCCGGACATTGCGCATGCTGTGAGAAGGTTGGGGCAATATTTGAGCAACCATACGGCAGAACACTATGCACAAGCGAAACGATTTTTCAGATACCTACAAGGAACCAAGGAATTTGGTTTGCTGATGGTGATATGCCAAGGACCTATAGAAGTAGTTGATTTTACTGTCTACACGGAACAGACTATGCTAACGATAAAGAGGATCGAAGAAGCCTCTGCGGATACGTAACAATTATGAATGGAGCTGTGATCGGCTAAGGATCACGTAAACAAGGAATCAATGCACTAAGCACCATGGAAGCTGAATACTATGCAATGCATGAAGGTGTAAGGGGCTTGCAGTGGGTGCACAAGTTATGCAAGGAGTTAAAGGTCAAGATACAAACACCGAAAATATATTGCGACAACATGGCAGCCATATACCTTACGAAGAAGCCTGGTAAACATCATCACGTCAAGCACATTGAGAACAAATATCATTACGTGAGGACATTGATACAAGAAGAAAGGCTTAAGACGGAACATGTGCCGACAAACAATAAGTGGCAGACGTAATGACCAAGGCACTAGAGCGTGTAAAGTTCACGCGTTTCCGAACGATGTTAGGCGTCATGCCACGCAGGGCGAAGGCGGACGACCGGTTTCAAGACCAACTACTTGAAGAAATTAAAGGAGGAGCAACTACAGACTTATGTGCAGGGCGCGTTCAAGTAGCGGGCAGAGGCAGGAACCCAGGCACCGTCCTCTGGGTAGGACTCAGAGCTGTGGAGCACAAACCTTACGACATGTGATCCCTTCCAGTCACCAGATCGAGGGGGAGTGTTAGATATCCGGATATCGGATAGCGACCATGTTACTGAAAGGAAAGGATGCAGGGCATCCAGACGCAGGACGTCTACCGCAGGGCGGTTACGATGAAAGGAAAGGATTCACGGCATCCAGACGCAGGGCGTCTACCGCAGGGCGTCTACCGCAGGGCGGTTACGATGAAAGGAAAAGATGCAGGGCATCCAGACGCAGGACGTCTACCGCGGGGCGGTTATGAAGTATCAAGGCAAAATCAACTTCAACTTATATTTAGCTATTTGTATATGCATATATATTCATGTTTAACTAATAAAAATAGGGTGTAGAAGGTGATGTGTCAGTTGGCAATCTCACAGGTGGAGCGCAGGGCGCAAAACACCTTACCTTGAGTCCCCGGGGCCATTCAGGCACCGACCGTAACGGGGTTTATACTTCCTACTGTCCTACAGAATAGACTGTAGAAGTGCATAGTAATAGCAGGTAACTCTGTATTACTATTAATAGTACTATGACTACTACTACTTAAGTATTATTAAGTACTTACACATAGAAGTCATGAAAGTGACATGGCTACAACTAGTGACGAAACCCAACACTTAAGAGCTTCACGGTACTCATGACTAGCGCGGGCGACACCAAATTACCCATCTCGTGGGTTTGGTAGTGCGTAAATACATCAAATGATGCCCCTCATAATTGTTTTTTTTCGTAACTAATATGGGTTTACTGTATATTGGGGGTGAGGCTATGGTTTTGGGGTTGATTATAAAGGCACCCTTAAAAAATATAATGGTAAGAATACCTAGCTACAACTCATTTAATTCCATTTATGTCTACTACAAAACCCGTTGCGACGCTGAACTTAGCGCCATTTACTATTAAACGAGCGCAAAATTAATAATCAAGAATACTTCGCCTGACAGGCGTAGTAAAGCGCTGATTCAACTGTAGAACGACCATATGAAGCACGAATCAGGAGAAGGACTCTGGAAGCTTATTGGTTGGTGTAGTAAAGGCGTGAAAGGTGAATCGGTAGTTGTGGTGAAGTGACTTGCGAATTAATTAACGGGAAGGTATGAAATACATTCGGCCGAGGGCGCCTTCTGATTGGTAGTAAATACGGACCAAGGGCGTGGATGCCGGATGGCAGTCGCCAAGCGTATCCACCAGCGGAAGGACGGTGTCAGGAATGGAATCGATCCAGATGGGTGTGGTCGAGATGTTTTAATTGGGCTAGCTGTAGATGGTCCGTCCAGATTAGGTGAGCCGGATAACCTCAGACAGTGGATGACCGAAGGGCGGATTGTTTGGAAGGTGTATGTGCGAAGGGTCCTGAAAAGGTTGAGTTTTGCAGAGGATGGATGAGGCGCCAGAGTTGGACGCAGAGCTGCTAAGGAGGGGTTAACGCCAGCGGTCAAGTGAGCTTATATGGATGGCTATCCAGGTCGAGCCGATTATTTGATGTGCGGTACACCAAGGAGCATCCGGCCGATCCGGCTGGGTTTGGTGTACAGTACACGAAAGAGCATCCGGATGAAGCTAATCAGGTAAGAGACAAAACTATCCTGCCGGTTCTTGGGGGTAGGTTACGCATTCTTGGAGGTAGGTTACACAAAAGGGGGTATTGGACATAGGAATAAAAATCAGTATACGTTTCGCTTTCTTAGACGCAAGTCGCTTTCATTGGTTCACAGCAGAGGGCTAACAAGGTCCCCTCTTGCTGCTATTGGTTTGCCCGGGGAAGGTTAAAGTAACCCACCGGAAGTCCCCTGACCGGGAGTCGCTGCGTCGTGTATACTTACCTCAGTCGCCCGTGTTTTGAACACGGTTATATCTCATATTGGAAAGTGTGGTAACGTTTTGGCCTACTGTGGAAGATTGTGGAGTTTTATTTGGATTCCCTATTACGTACACGTTTGGATTTACCCCTTTATTATCATTGGTTTAGCTGGCCGATCGACTATTCTCGGTCCAGCCCTCGCAGTATACAAACTTCAAGTATATTGCCAATCCAGCTCCCCGGTGAAGATTTCCGCCCAGGAGCTACCCCTAGTCCTAACCCTCGTCTCCTTATTCGACGGACTTTTAACTTTTCGCCCTAGGGTCCATCAAGAGAGCGCAACCGCCAGTGCTGACGGGTACACAAGGTGAGCTTTTCGAACATGGATCATCCAAGTCGTCACGACCAAGGTGATGAGAGTGACCGGTCCAGCTGGACGGATTCCGGATCGGATCAAGACCTGGATGGACGGAGTACCCCCTCCGACAGTCAGTCATCTGGGCCCCCTGTGGGTGTTCGCATCTCAGAAAAGAGTTTCTGAGAGCGACTACACCACAGTAGGAAGTAGTGTGCTCACCAGCGACCGATTAGTGTCTATGCAAGCGTGAGATATACTGGTCTGTTAGTACCAGTATAACGAGGAATGATTAAGCCGAAGAGTCACTCGTTAAGTTCAAAGTATAATGAAACGTATAAAACTTAACCTAAAATTCCTTAACATGAAATTTGTAAATAAACCGAGCCACTAAAATTTCGCCCAATGAATTTCAACTGTTATTTTTTCATCATAAATCACATCCACTCCTTCCGAGATTACCGGGGTTCTTCATCAATGTAAACAGATTTTTCAATTGCATGCATGACCGTAATCTGATAACCCATCGATAATCAATCGACATTTTACTTCAGACCAACCTTCATTTTTAACTCCACAACCCTTGGCGCATGTAGTGTCTTAGTCAACAGATCAGCTATAATATCTTCATGTGCAACGAGTTCTGTCTTGACCACTTCCTTTTTCGTGAACTTCTTTAAGAACTTTAGTTGACATCGACATGTTTCGCACTGACCGCACTTGCCTCGCTTTTTATCTGCTTGATAGCAATCTGGTTATCAATTTTCAAGATAATTGGTGTTTTCGATTGCATCCCATTTTTTTCAAAGTGCTCCCGCAATCCGAGCGCCTCTCTTCCTCCTAGCGCAGGAGCTACGAACTCAGCTTCTGCAGTGGACAAAGCTACCGATCCTTGTTTTTTACAGCTCCAACCAGCTATTATCACATTGACGAAAAAAGCATTGGCACTGATGGTCTTACGATCTTCGCGATCAGCGGCAAAGTACGCGTCGCTGTAATTCACAGTTTCCAATGGTAATTTCTCCATATCTTCCGACTTCAAACTTAACTACAAATGTTTTGTATCTTTTAGGTGCCTCGCACTGCGCTTTGCAACCTTGTAGTCTGCGAGAGTAGGTGCATGCGTGTTCCGTGTAGCACGATGCACAGCAAATTATATATCCGGTCTAGAGACCCGCGATATCCATAACAAACTACCCACTAGGGACTGAAAATCTTTCATAGCGGGCGAATTTTCTCGAGATTTCACCGGAAGGGGCTCATCACCAGAAGTGGCTCATCAAGTCTATCATACATTTCCTGCTCTGAGATTGGTGTCTATACTGTGTTCGCCTCGCTCAATCCATGTTTCTCTAACATCACTCCAATCGTTAGTTCCTGATCCAGCAAATATTCCTATCTGGAGCTTCTTTCCATTCTCGTTCCCAGAAATTTTGTAACATTCCCAAGGCCCCTTAATTTATCCAAAATCTTCATGTTTTCGAAAGGTTTATCAACTAGCGATTACTTTGAATAAATCGCCCACATATACACCGACGAGAACCGCTCCAGAATCGTCATTTCGTACGGAAACACACGTGTCTATTGGACATTGAACAAAATCGATTTTCAGAAGTGTCTTGCGTAGTAACTCGAACTACAATCGTCCTGCTAGTTTCAATCCATAAAAATTTCGCTTGAGTTTCTGAACTAGCTCTTTCAAGCATGTAACTCCAAATTCTTTATATTTTTCCACTGGTATCTCCCTTCCCTGTGGTATTTGTAAGTGTATCTCGCAATCTTCCTCTGCCACATCCTTGGGGTACGCACTGGGTACGTCCCCGTGGCTTGCCGGCACGTTCCAAATAAGGGCCATTATGAGAGTACCTTCATATTGCTGATTTCCATAACAGTCGAAAAAGTTACAAAATAATCCTCGCCGAAAACTTGTTTATCACGCGCCACGAGCCTTGCCTTGTATCGCTGTACCGTGTCATCAGTTTTTAACTTTGCATTGTACACCCATTTTCTGGGTAAATACTTCTTGTTTGCATCTCTTCGAACAATTGTCCGAGTGCCAAGTTCTTCTAAAGTAGCAATTTCAGTTTTATCCGCCAATATCCATTTTTCTGATTGGCTACATTGATGTGCCTCTGCGTAGCTCGTAGGAGCGGACTTCGATGCCATTTTCCCATCGTCCGCAACATTCATATCACAAACAGCGAAAGCAAATAGTAATTCTTTCCATTTTGGCTTGATATATCTTGGCCTTTCTCAGAATTTTGAGTATTCGTGGCGTAATTTGTTTTCTTCATCAACGCCACCACCTTAGGCGTCTTCTTTACTTTTCGACCCGATTTTGTTGGTGTCGTTGTCGTAATGGTTTCATTTCGTTGTTTAGTCGTAACGTCATCGCTCGTCCATATTGTATGCTCCGAAACTTGTTCTTCATGTTCATCTCCGTTGTCGCCTTCATTCAATTCCTTTTCACTCCCTCCTTCGAGCGCGCGAATAACCTATTGGTTCGCTTCGCCCGATAGTGTTTCAACATGACTAACGTGACGTGTCGTAGTCACCACTTGATCCTTCAAAAGCAGGACTTTATAGCCCTTAGTCTCATCGTTTTTGCCTAAAATTAGCGCTCTTTTGGCGTGTTTTCCTAGCGGCATCACGCCATATCATACAAGGCGAGCCAACAACCACAATATCTGTCACGTTCATTTGTTTCTTCGTTAAGACTTCGATAGAGGACGGACGTCTCGGATTCGACCTGGTCAGACTTTGTAGCTGGCGTACTCCGCTGATTCCGACCACACTCGAACCAATATCACGATGGTACTTTTAAGAACTTATCAAATACCGGTATTTCAATGGTTCTACGGGTAAAACCCTGACACACCAGCTTCAACAAAATCACGCATACGTTGAAGTCGCGAATGCTAGTAAAAAACTTAAATTGACATCGATCTTTTCTTGCTGGTTAAAATACAGAGCTGTAAAACCATCGGCGCTGTCATATACTTCTCCAATAGCGTTAACAATACGCATCAAGCGTAGCATCTATCTATCGGTCTTAACTTCGTTTTAAATATGAATGTTCGGCGGTATAAGAGCAATAACATGTCATGCGCGACCTCCAACTCGACAAGCTCGTAATCAATTGCTGTGTCGGCGAGTCCGGCTATAAGCTGAACCGTGCTGGTCATGTGCTGGAGCAGCTCACAAGACAGAAGTCTGTGTACTCCAAATGTAAGCGTTGAAAACGCAAATACCCGGGATCACTCAACTTCGAAGAAGTATTTTTATGTCTGAATCAAATCCCTGTTCTTCCAACTGACTTCATAACCTGGAAGGAGTATCAACTTTACTACTTACGCCTCTTTCACAAGCACACTGTTTGATAAGCATATATTTCTGATTGTTTTCAAAGCAATTTCTGACTAGCGTGACCATGGAGTCCCTCCTTTCCCGAAAAGAATGTGCTGGTGCTTCCAAGAAGCCCGCAAGAAGAAGAAGAAGAATGTCCCTAATGTGATCCTCTACAACAGCTACGTGTAGCTACAACGTTTGACATTTGCACGCGTTGAGTTCAGCACGCAACCGCAAGAATTCGGATAACGCGCAGTTGGCTGCAATCAGCTGCATGACTGAACATCAGGCGCTTAAAAGAACAGCTTGGAAAGGACAAACATTCGGCCACGTTGGTATAACACGCGAATTCTTGTATGGTTGCTATAACGAGAGTTCAGAGCTGGAGTGACGAGTTCTTGAAAAGGAAAAAAGCCATTTCACGATCAACAGAAGGTTTCAGCTCAGAAGAAGGACCTCTAGGTCTTATCGTGTCCACGCGCAGTGAGGAAAGCTACTCGTGTTGCCTCAGCACGTGGCAAGAGCTGGTACGTATACATGTATTGACTATATAGAGAACCTTTAACAATCAGAACCAGAGGATGACAGTGGCGCTCTCGTGTCCTTCATGAGAAACAAAACAGATGTGGGGCTCCTTCGACGGAACAATGTACCAATAACAACCTCGAGGAAAATGTGTTCGCCATGTCAAGGGTATCTCTAAACGAAGTGATGACCGATGTACTCAGCTTGGCTTCACTAAGTACGGGATCGCCTCGCGAGTTAGGTTCGTGCGTGTACACGTTTGAAGATGGCTACTTAATTTAGGATTAGATCAGTCGCCTCGAAAGAAGTGGATGGCTCTGACGATAAGTACGATCATTCCAAGCTCATCCGTGACAAAATATAGAATATAGACGAGGACGGAAATGTTCGTGCATATTAACGTGTACGACCTTGCTGACATGTCACCATGTTATCTCTATAAGAATTTCGACACGTTTCCGCCATAGCTCTGCTCCGAGAAGACCGACGTCATGGAAAGTACTGCATCTTTCGAAGCGATCAACACCTGACGGGGGTTCTGCCGTCTTTGAGATGCCTCGAGTGGCCAAAGTCATCGACAAAGCCAGTGTTTAGAGTGCCGTCTTCGTCAAAGTCTCGAGGCGGCACGTCCAAGACGAAGTCGAAAAGCGTCAACGTGATACAAATCAATCATGCAGGACAATAGACGTGCATTTCGACGGAGTTTCATTTGCGTCGTTGATTTTCCTGGACACGAAAGACCACATTTCAGTGTATGAGGTGGTGTCCAAAAACAAGTCCTACAGTGCAGCCAACGATCGGTGCGATGTCGTTATTCAGATACTTTCGATGCATGGAAATCTTTTCCAGAGGCTGCGTTTGACGCCAAGTCCAAGTTGAGTGCCCCATGTAGTCGGTCTAAAGGCCTTGATTGACGTACTTGTCCACATTCTTGGGATCGAACATCGCTCTCTCTCTCTCTCTCTCCTCGACTTCAATGACAAATCTCGTGTTGTTGAGCCTGATGTTAAACGATTTGACACGCATCTCAACAGATCATTTTCGTATGTTTGATGGAAGAGTCGGGGACGCGAAAAAGAAGGAACAGGGATGAGCGAAGAATTGAATTGCAGCCACCGGATCGATGAATGAACGAGCAATTGGCAGTATGCTCAGTGCCAACACGACAAGTCGATCTGCAGCATCTTCATTCTCATGTTTGTGGAGCATATTATCGAATATCGATTGTTTTTTTTTTCGTGAAATCATCCCAAACTCCTTTATCCAGGTTTAGGACTTGAGTTTGCAATATACTTGAGTGCAAGTTGATGTGCTCAACTTTTCTAGACATTGCTCTTACCTCTGACAGCTTCACAGGTTGACGTTGATGGCAGGGATCTGTAATGTGAGGCGATTCATTCCACTACTCGAACCTGTCGTCGCTTTTGTCTGGCCGCTGACCCGATCCACGTATGCATAAAGTACAGGAGCAGATGGTGATACTTCAAGCTGACCCGAATTTGCATCCGACTCGATTGGTCAATGTTATCAATAGAACACCTGCTCATTTAGTCTGAAACCAATCAATTACTAATATCAGTCAGTTATAACATAGTCTTTTCCGAAAAAACAGAAATCCCGACCAGATACGGTGTAATCTCTATATGACTTAGTGTAAAGGTCAAAGACCGATATAATCAGATTTAACAGTATTATTTCGTCTGTTATTGAGAAACTGCTCAATAAATATAGAGACCGAAAAATGACATACCTAATGAACGAGTGCAAAGTAACACAGCGATAATTCCATTCTAGCCAATAACGGCATGGTAGCTACTTAACCACATATCACTAATCTTTCATTTTCTTCCTTCTAGTTAGCTTAACTATTAATAATTCACTTCACCTTGTATTAATGTACTATCCTGTTCGTCGGTCGATGCTGCATCTGCTATAGTCTTTTTGATGAAGGACAAGGACATTGAAGTGCTGCTTCATAATAAGCAATTAAACTCGTTGTATATTTTGAAAATTGTACTTCTTGTTATTTCGTCACACAAAAGGCACGAACTTTAGTAAAAAAAATGTAATCCATGACACTCAAATTGCTGGTATACGCAATACAAATCAGAACCAACTCGTCTTCATTTCACTATATAACGCGAGCATTTTGATACAGCGATATACTGTATATAGTAATGTAATGATCTAACGAATTAGGTGTAAAGTTATATTTATTTGTTAGCCTAGAGCATGACGTACTAAATTGTTTTGCATCACCGCATAGAAGCTGATAGAATGATTCACAGTGCAGGGACAAATATTAAATTGTGGTCCAGACTATTTGTAATCTTTATACATGTATTATCCTGGGGATAATAAAAGCTTCGGTGGGGGTAATGTTTATTATTAGGTTCAATGATGTCATGGTGGTTAGCTATTTTTTATACCCATTCCAGTCTGCGAAAATGCAGAAATTTATTTTGAGGCCGCTCTGAAAAATATAATGTTTTGCAGCTTGTGCCACAAAATCTTATTTTTTTATACTGCTCGCCCTCGAACATTATCTGAGCGGAGATTGATTATTTTTGGAAATCATTAGGTAAATCACGGATAACCAGATCTTTTCACTTGGTGACTATTTTATATTTCTGTAACAAACACATATAGCAAAATGCATATAATTTCCGTTCTGCTCACAAACAGGCAACTTCTCACTAAATGATTTTGTTATCTAATGTGTTATTGCAATGTAGCGATAGTTAAGAGAAATCGGGAAACCCCATACCAGCTGCAAGATTTTTTTGCTGAATAGGCTATTGAATCTCGTCTATCGAACAAAAATAACTTACATACACGACAGCACGCGCGGGACGAGTCAGGTAATAATCAAGTGGATATGAATGGGAAGGTAAAATTTGTGCTCGCAGCCATCCCGACTGTTGTACTACTGTACTTCTCACCACTTTTTTCCCTGACCCAGACCGAAAGCTCTTCAACACTATCCAATGACTGATTTATGCATTGAATACATGTAGATCTGGACTTGAATATCATGCGTGCGATAGCACTACAATAATTTTATCTACACAGCGTCGTTGTCTGTACTTAAAGACGGCCATTGGCGTTTCCACAACCCACTAAAAATTTCACTTGGGTAACGTTCATTTCTAATTGCTCCGTCTTTAAGTTCAGAGCTTTATTGCAAACCACGTGGTTAGGACTGACCCCTACATTGTACCTACAATATTTCTTGCCTTAACAGTTGTTAAAGTGAAATAGCAAATCTTGTATGCAAAGTAAGACAGTAAATCTGTAAACTCCAAACGAGAGACATTGTAGCTATCAAAATTGAATTCTAAGCGCTTAATCTCTCTAATTGCTTGCAGTGAATTAAATGATTGGTACTTGACACTTGCTGAATTGTTTAGTGGGTTAAAGAAAACGGTATAGTGGAAAGTAAGCTCTAGCTGTCCGTTTTGCTACGATTATGCAATTGTCAAACGGGTGTTTTGAATAGTTCAATTGATTGGATTGTAAAAGTGCACGAAAAGGTAGGCTAGCCGTAGAGGAATCAATAGGAGAATCCGGGCATCAAACAAGCGCTGTACCCTCTTCAATTCGGCTTATTGGATTCGTATGTCACCTACCTGTCCGCACTCTCGCTCGAAGCGTCTGGTAGGTAAGAACAAGGACTAAAGCTAATGCACGATTCGTAAAGTACTTTACTCCGTCTCGTAGAGACGTCGAAAAGAAAAAAGGAGAGTAAAAGAGCAAACAGTATGTACACCTCTCTTTTGTATGAAAACGGCAAGAAACATCGGTTCGTTGCTTCGAACATCTGAATTCAACAATATGAACTTTACAAGCTGTTAAGTAGGAATCGATCAACTCGACTCCAAAACGTGTTGTTCATTTCTCAATTCACCTTCTACACAACATTTCTACCTACACCAGCTTTCATCAGTAACGAACAATGGTGTCGATCTTCATCTGTACCGCTTCGATAGTCACTTTGTTGGCTTTCCATGTGGAAGGACACAGTAACATGGTAAAACCGGAGTGTACATGGCCCGAAAATTTCTGGAACCGGAACAGTCCTTCCGGCACAATAGATCCAGCTCAAGCGCTGCCTCCTACTGAGGGTACGGGTTACAACGCTGATCAAGTTTCCAACACGGAAGCGTTCTGGAAGGCATTTAATGCTAGTTCTTACAAGAGCCTGAAAGATTTCATAGATCAGAACACAAAACTGTCACCCGGCGCCTCCAAGGAGTGTGGTTTCTCTCTTGTTGATGGCACGCCACAGCCCCTCCCCGACATGATTGAATGGACTGTCATGACCCACCATGGTCCTTTTTCGGGGTACTGCGCTGATACGCTTGTGGCTAACATTCATAACGCTGCTGTTGAGACACCGCAGAAGATTCCGTACGACAAGGCCAAGTGTGAAGGTGCCTCGATGCTGACGACTTACTGGCTCGCCCTGCACTCAACCCCGTGGCAAGTGTATGTCAACTGCGCTCCATTGACTGGCGGGTCGTCTTCATCCAGCCCTAAGGGACAAGCTCCTCCCTCCGATGATACTCCCCCCTCCAATGGTACTCCTCCCTCCAACGGCAGCCCTCCTTATGGTAGCCCCCCTTCCAATGGTACCCCTCCCTCCAATGGTACTCCTCCCTCCAATGGAACCCCTCCCTCCAATGGCACCCCTCCCTCCAATGGTACTCCTCCCTCCAATGGAGCCCCTCCTTCGACGCCAAACGATGATTACGAACAAGAGACGGGTAATGCCGAGACGCCAGCGCCAGGTGCCGCCAAGAAGTGTACTCGTCGCCGCTAAGTGTCTTGGTGCTTCCCTCCACGAGGGTGTAGAAGTCTGTCAAGTCTTAACTGTTTAACATCTTACGTTGTGTGCTCTTATATACTATATTTCTTCTAAGAGCAAAACCGTTTATCATGCGTATTTTATCCTGTTTTACTTGGAATACATGTACTACATACCTGATTACCCCAAAGTATCCTAAGAACTCGCCCTTTTTGAGCTCCGGCATTAAAAAAAGACGCTCGAATACTTCAAGATGGGGAATTTGTCAACCTGCATCTGTGGCTTTTTTATGATCCTGTGGCAAACGGAATTGAATACCCAAAATTTTGAAAACCCAAGTTGGGTATAAATAAAGCCCAATAAAACCCACAATACAACCCAAAGTGCGCAGCCAGTACGTTAGTTGTAGCTGAAACGTTTTGAAAGGAACAAATGTGAACGTTTTGAAAGGAACAAATGTGCTATGTATATAGGAATGATAAGAAATCTATCTGACTATGTTATGCCGTCAACTATAGTGGACTACTACTATTCAAGTAATATAAAAAAACCAGTTCTTTACGTGCTTTCTTCATCATCAGAGTCGCTTTCATCCGAAGAGTCTGCCTCTACTTCAGGAAGACTAATAAATATAAAACCCATTTAAACCCAATAAAACCCAGAACATTAAAACCCTATCCTGCCATCCCTGCAGTCGACGAAGCTCATATTGGACTTTCTTGAAAAATTGACTTTGGTTGAATAGAGAAATTAACCAAATCAAGTTTAAGTGACACACGTTGAAGCAGTTTCTGTTTTTCGGTCTATGGAAGGGCTTTCGACCGTGCTCGGCACTACCTGCTGGCGTCCATGATCAACTATGCCAGACTCAGGGGAGCGAGGCTACCTACAGCACCTTTACGACGATGTATCGCTTGACGGTGCCGTCTACCTGTGGCGGTGCACTCGCCATGTGGATTCTCAAGTCATCGTCAAAAGATTCTCTCTGAGTTGGCCATTAACATACCCACCCACCCTTTGGGTTATTCTGAGTGATAACCGAGCAATAGCTAAATGATTGTCACGTTTTCTCCTCTGCTGTGATATGGCATTCATTCCTACGGGTCGGGATCGACACTAAATATTTATTTGGCAAAGCTTATGGATAAGTGATGGCGACACCGAAAGTTAAACTGCAATAAAGGCTAACGATGCAGAGCAAATACATGTACTTTACCTTTTAATACTATGGTCTTCTCACATTCGTCCTTATACCATGGTCAGAGAATTTCAGCTCCATCTTGCGTACAGCTGTTCGTAAAAAGAATACTTTTCCTATGCCACGGCCCAGCCGTTCATGTTGACTCTATGGCACCCGAAGGACTATTTTTGTTATAGAAACCGTCCGGCCACTTTGGCGCGGGAATTACCATGTTGCTGTGTCCTTCTACATCCAAAACCAAGAAGCTGGCAGCGAGCGTAGCTGTTTTGATGAAGACCGACACCATTATTCGATAATGAAAAGCTGCTGGTTCGGAAAAGTTGTCGAGATGGCAAATTCAGGAATGAAAGATACTTACAGGCAAGTGTGGACCGAACGTGGTGTTGAAAATGTCAACTTTACATGTAAATCGTCGAATTCAAATGTTGTTGAGGAAGTAGCACTAAGAACGATATAAGCGAAGAAAAATATACCTCGCCTCTACGACATAAAGAGGTGCATTTAGTACACAGAGGCGCAGCTGGTGAATTAATATGTACATCCGGCCAGCATACGTTTTCAGAAAAATTGACACTTATCTTCAAATCTTCGCTAGAAAAATTGACACTTGTCTTCAAATCTTCGCTACCAATGGCATGGAGTACCTGTTATACCTTTTCTTGTACAAGCGACAGACAGCAAACTAACGAAAGCAATGGTAACTCCAAATACGATATCTAGACCACCAGAGATAGGTGTTCGTACGTTTCTATTCTGCATTGTGCATAGGCTTCTCATCATAGCACTATTTCTGAACCAGCAACGTTGCTGCCTATTCCTAAGGGAATGACTTACAGCGCTGGTCAAGATTCCAACACGGAAGCGTTCTGGACGGCATTTAATGCTAGCTCATACAAGAGTCTGAAAGAGTTTATCTGGAAGAACCAGAAACTAGCAGACGGCGCCTCCAATGAGTGCGGTTTCTCGCTGGTAGATGGCGAGCCGCAACCCCTTCCCGACGTGGTTGAATGGACTACCATGGGCCATGGTGGTCCGCTTCAGATTGAATGCGACGATACGATTGTGGCCAGTATTTATAACGCTGCTGTTGAGACACCAGAAAAAGTTCCGTACGACAAGGCCAAGTGTCAAGGTGCGTCGATGCTGACGAGTTATTGGCTTGCCTTGCACGCAACCCCGTGGCAAGTGTACGTCAACTGTGCTCGATTGAGCGGTGGATCATCAAACACCGCTACACCGAAGGGCGATACGCCTAGTGGTACTCCTTCACCCAGCTCCGGCAATAACGGCACTCCTCCCTCTAACACGCCTGGTGGTACTCCATCGCCCAGCTCGGGTAATAACGGTACCCCTCCCTCTACGCCCAGTGGCAATTCGCCTAATGGCGGAGCTCCTGCTCCAACCCCGAACAATCCAGGTACCAACAAGTGTAGTCGTCGCATCTAATTGTGATGTATCTCCACACGGATTTTATGTCTAGCTAGTCGTTTTTACGTGTTTAGTGTCTTCATGTACATAAACCTGTAGAGCCAATAAAGCAATTTCTTGGAGTACTATATTGCCCATAGTATTAGCGAAGGCTTTGTATTCTTGGAGTGCTATATTGCCCATAGTGTTAGCGAAGGCTTTGTTTTACCATCGCAGTATGGTGCTGGGTCAGGAATCGGTACAGTAATACCTCACATTATTCACACCCATAATACATTATATCCTTCACAAATTAGCACGTCACAAATAAATTAATTTTAAGATATATATGTGTTTATTGAAATATAGCTGTTGTTCATTGAGTATGTGATGTGAAGATTGGATTTGGCAACAACGCAAAATGGTACTCTACCAATGTTATAGCAAAATGATTAACCCCACACTGACACTAGTACTAGACCAACCGCGTGATACGGAAGTGTCCCCATGCTAAACTTTCACCCCTATATGCACAAACATCGCCAGCATTTCGCCAGTTAAACAATGCGCCCACAATCAATTTGCGGAGGTAACCTCAGTCTATTTGTATCAAAGTTTTCTGTCTTTAAATACTTGCACTTGGTCGCCGGTTCGATAACCATTTTGCACAGTCTTTTACATCATACCATATTTTTGGCCAAAATAGTTACCTTTTGTTTTTTATATCCTCGAAAATTTCACCTGGTACCACGGTGTGAATCATGTGGGGTATATCTGTATTTCAATGTCAACTTGAATGTTAAAAGCGTTTGAGTACAGTAGGCCTCGTAGTGTGTCGAGAAAAAGTACAGAATACCTAATCTTAAGAACATTTGCGATACGTCATCCGCTCGTCCTCAACCTAAAGTCGATAAATAGCAAAGGAGTCGCTCACTAAAGCTCTTCGATGTTTGGTGCTGAGGCTAGCATTCCTTTCAACGAGCTTCTGGCGGACTTGTCGCCAGTACTTGTCACTGGTTAAGGGCATTATGTACGTCTTAACCAAGATGAGTGCAAGTGTCTATGGTGCTTCCGCCGTGTTCTAAGTGACATTCTCTACTTGGGAATAGCTGTCAGTCTGCATTGCTCTAAGTTTTTTGTACAACATGATTGGTCTTCGTGCTTCGAATGTGTGTCTATAACATATCGTGTTTCGTATCCATTCAACCAGAAGGGAGGCTTTCAAGGCACTGAGAAGAACTTGACCAACCAAAATCACTCCTCGTGGTTCCACTTGTGAAAACTAGCCACGAGGAAACTGATGCCATGGGACCGTTGGCACTTTTGGCACACTGTCTTCATACAGGGCTTGCAAACGCTCTCCTAATAGATTTTACCCTTAGGAACCCAAACGTGACGGAGCCTTAAAGTCTCCACGTCAATTCTAGGTCACGTAATTTGTCGTCGACAGTAAGGCATTATCAAATGAATTCGATCGAAAAACGTTGCCTTGGGGATGGACCGTATCAAATGTAAACGTGTCGACAACGTTGGTCATTTGTCTATAAACCCAATTATCTCGTGTCTGCAGCGGATGGTGCCAGGTAAAGGTGGAGTATGGGAAGTCGATCATGTAAAGCAGCTGATAGCCCACCTGATCTCAGTCTGCTAAATGTAAAATGCCGGACCGATAAAGTCTCTATTTTGGATCCATACCGTTTGGTTGAGAGGTAAATTGATCTACGTCCATTGACGGATACGGAACGGAACAGATCTACACACGTTGGCGTGACAGTATTGCCAGCATCGCACCATCGCTAAAGTCTTTCACGCTCGAAGCTTTCACGCGCATAATTTTTTAAGTTGGATTCACGTTACATAACACGAAGTCGGTCGGCTCCCCACTTAAGGAAGCAACGGTCAGAACAGTTGGCTTTACATTCTGGAATTTGTGATAGAGCTACGTTATCATTCCAGGTTTTGCATTCAACGTTGATCTGCAAGTTTTTGTCCTCACCAATCGCCTCCCACTGAGCACGTTTCACATTTCTATCGTCAATGACCACAAATGCGTCGTCGGAGATCAAGTCACGTTCCACTTGGAGCAATTTTCTCGATCCTTGGATGAGGGTACGATGTCTAGATATGAGAGACATTCATGTAGAGTTCCTATATCCATGAATATATGCACATATTAGCGGATTATGCCACTAATCTCTTGTGTTCAAATAGTACTGCTTCTTTATTATAAAAGAGAGGTCATTCTTATACAAGGGAAAATGTGATGAGACAAGCCATTTACTCCAACAAACATAAATTTATACGACTACCGACATAAATTTATAGTCGACCAATAACAGCTGGACAATCCGTAATCGTGTACTTTCTAGCCAAAATAAGATTTACCGGTACAGTACATGAATGTACTCGTACCTTATGCTCTAGAGGTTAATGTACCATGAAGACGCTAAACACGTACGACTAGCTAGACATAAAATCCGTGTGGAAATGCATCACAATTAGATGCGACGACTACACTTGTTGGTACCTGGGTTGTTCGGGGTTGGAGCAGGAGCTCCGCCATTAGGCGAATTGCCACTGGGCGTAGAGGGAGGGGTACCGTTATTACCCGAGCTGGGCGATGGAGTACCACCAGGCGTGTTAGAGGGAGGAGTGCCGTTATTGCCGGAGCTGGGTGAAGGAGTACCACTAGGCGTATCGCCCTTCGGTGTAGCGGTGTTCGATGATCCACCGCTCAATCGAGCACAGTTGACGTACACTTGCCACGGGGTTGCGTGCAAGGCAAGCCAATAACTCGTCAGCATCGACGCACCTTGACACTTGGCCTTGTCGTACGGAACTTTTTCTGGTGTCTCAACAGCAGCGTTATAAATACTGGCCACAATCGTATCGTCGCATTCAATCTGAAGCGGACCACCATGGCCCATGGTAGTCCATTCAACCACGTCGGGAAGGGGTTGCGGCTCGCCATCTACCAGCGAGAAACCGCACTCATTGGAGGCGCCATCTGCTAGTTTCTGGTTCTTCCAGATAAACTCTTTCAGACTCTTGTATGAGCTAGCATTAAATGCCGTCCAGAACGCTTCCGTGTTGGAATCTTGACCAGCGCTGTAAGTCATTCCCTTAGGAATAGGCAGCAACGTTGCTGGTTCAGAAATAGTGCCCGAAGGACTATTTTTGTTATAGAAACCGTCCGGCCACTTTGGCGCGGGAATTACCATGTTGCTGTGTCCTTCTACATCCAAAACCAAGAAGCTGGCAGCGAGCGTAGCTGTTTTGATGAAGACCGACACCATTATTCGATAGTGGAAAGCTGCTGGTTCGGAAAAGTTGTCGAGATGGCAAATTCAGGAATGAAAGATACTTACAGGCAAGTGTGGACCGAACGTGGTGTTGAAAATGTCAACTTTACATGTAAATCGTCGAATTCAAATGTTGTTGAGGAAGTAGCACTAAGAACGATATAAGCGAAGAAAAATATACCTCGCCTCTACGACATAAAGAGGTGCATTTAGTACACAGAGGCGCAGCTGGTGAATTAATATGTACATCCGGCCCAGCATACGTTTTCAGAAAAATTGACACTTATCTTCAAATCTTCGCTAGAAAAATTGACACTTGTCTTCAAATCTTCGCTACCAATGGCATGGAGTACCTGTTATACCTTTTCTTGTACAAGCGACAGAACAGCAAACTAACGAAAGAAATGGTAACTCCAAATACGATATCTAGACCACCAGAGATAGGTGTTCGTACGTTTCTATTCTGCATTGTGCATAGGCTTCTCATCGCAGTGCCATAGAGTCAACATGAACGGCTGGGCCGTGGCATAGGAAAAGTATTCTTTTTACGAACAGCTGTGCGCAAGATGGGGCTGAAATTCTCTGACCATGGTATAAGGACGAATGTGAGAAGACCATAGTGTTAAAAGGTGATCTGCATCGTTAGCCTTTATTGCAGTTTAACTCTCGGTGTCGCCATCACTTATCCATAAGCTTCGCCAAATATTTAGTGATCCCAACCCGTAGGAGTGAATACCATATCACAGCAGAGGAGAAAACGTGACAATCATTTAGCTATTGCTCGGTTATCATCAGAATAACCAAAAGGGTGGGTATGTTAATGGCCAACTCAGAGAGAATCTTTAGATGATGACTTGAGAATCCACATGGCGAGTGCACCGCCACAGGTAGACGGCACCGTCAAGCGAGACATCGTCGTAAAGTTGCTGTAGGTAGCCACGCTTCCCTGAGTCAAGATATTTGGCATAGTTGATCATGGACGCCAGCAGGTAGTGTGCCGAGCACGGTGCAGCAAACATTACTGTGCAAGAAAGAGCGATTGCTATTATACCTGTTGCTGAGGTTTGTAGTCATTTCAAATGGTGTTTAATATAATAGCAATGAGACATATTAGGACATGATGCTCATAAGTCTCCTTTTCCTAGTACAGAAACTTTAGTCGAAATAGCAATCGATCAAACTTGCGCTTGCAGTTGAATTGCATTAATATCTTAAGGTAGCTAAAGTCGCAGACATGAAAAATTACGACCGATAAACAAGAAGTTATGAAACTTACGTAAGTTCATATCACCCCGACGAGTTTCCCATGTAGTAGTTGGTTCCACAGGCTGTATCAAACCATATAGCGTCTTTTCCAATTTCATCGTTCAATCTCTTGACTTCATTAGTGGAGCTTTCAACAAACTCCATTCCCTTCGGACGAACGACAGCCAAACGAAAAGAAGAGATCAAGATTCAAGAAACCAAGGAAGAAAGCGAAGTTTCAATTGAATTAGGGGTCGTAAATTTTACTGGAGTAGCTTAAATATTACTCTCAAGCAGCGAGGAGCGCCAATAGAGACAAGTGGATCAGCGCTGTAAAGGAAGTGATTGTTGCTTTAGAGAAGAACCAAGTGTGGAAGATAGTCGAGAAGCCCAATGGCTACAAACCCTTGCATATTAAATGGGTTTTCAAGACTAAATGGATAAAAACGGGGATATTGAAAGATACAAGGCTAGACTGGTGGCATGCGGAATCAAACAAAGGTTTAGGGTGGATTAAACGTTAGCCTTTGCCGCAGTGATTGAAATGGTAACGGCCAAGCTTATCCTGGCATTGGCATGCAAGAGGAAAGTACCAAAAGCATTAAAAAACATGGTATTTATTTGCATAGTGTTGCCACAACTTTCTTTTTGTTCTGGTTTTTCCCTGATTTACCTTTAGTTTTAAACGTATCTTGATCAGCTGCTCCTTCCGACACTTGGTTTTCTCGCTAGTCCTTTTAAATTAATTTGTTTTCTGCTTCATCCAAGGTTTCAATGTTTTTGATATGTTGCGTTCCCACAACCTTCCTCTCTTGCTTGAGATAGAAACCTCCACTGAAATTTCTAAGCGGCCAAAAGCCGAATTTAGGTGGAATCAACTTTGACCCCTTAAAAAATCCAAGTGGAGATAGGTGTTTTGCGCTCGCACTGGTTAAGCTTTTGTTAATTCGGTATGCTGCATATTGTACAGCATCTCCATCAAATACCAAACTTACGAAGATATCATGCATCGAGCCGTGTTCATTATAAATCTCTGCATCTTTTCAGCTTTTCCGTTGCTTGACTGGTTGTTAGCTTCACGTATCTGTCTTGAAAACACCTGTACTTTGACAAACACCATCGATATTTTTATATTCTGCGCCGCCATCAGTCCTTAACACGTGGACTTTGCAATCAAAACGAGGTGTTCAAACTTCTTGGCGGCAACATCTTTAGTTTGAGCCAAGAAAACTCGTACATAGTTGGACTTGAAGTCCACAAAATTTATCATATACTTCGTACTTCCTCCGGTGCCAAATAATTGAAAGTTTCACACTGTAAATGATCTATTTCAACCAATAATAAGAATCCAACGAATCGGATTGGATATAATAAAAGCCAATTACATACGCTACAACCTGATACCAACCGTTTTAAAATCAAACAGGAAGCAACAAAGTTATGGCCATGTGAATGAAGCAATCGCCTCTCCTCATTTCCGAATTCTCCCGCCACGACTTCAATTGTCGTCGGATTGAGATCATTCTTTGTGGATGCCGAGTATGGATGATGAAGAACGACTTACCCATGTTCACGAGCCGCGAGTACGTTCGGTTGATGCTGTTTTGCCGCGCAGCCGTTGCCCGAAGCCAACATCGTAGCAAAGCCGCTATCGGTCGCATTTGAATGCAGTTTACATCATCTAAGTTAACGGGTGTCGTTGGTGATGACAACGTCTCTCCTACTTCTATAAGACGAATATTCTCTACATACAGCTCGCTCAAGGAAACTCCATATCCCGTAGGTCATGTTTCCTTGCAAGGCCAATGTAAATACCATGATTAATAATTTATTGTATAATTTTATAATCTTTTTAATCTTGCGAGGATTGGTTTGGGTACACTACTTTAATTATTGTATTTATATTTTATATAAGCATAAATTGATACTTGATGAATATCAATTTCTACTTCTTTCAGTAATTTTACCCATCCTCTCAAACCGATCTTTCAATTATTTGGCACCGGAGGAAGTACTTGTTTACGAATCTGTCTCTCGGAGTTATTGACCCCTTGATATCCGAACGAATAACCCCACCGATCCTATCGGTGGGTGCGTTATATCCACTGTCCCATTTTGACTTTGCGTTCTTGGTCGGCTTGCCTTAAGCACAGGTCAAACAGTTTAATCTCTTATTATCCGATATACCACCTTTTGGATCGCATCGTAATTAAGATGCCCCAACCTTGCATGGAAATACGTCCTGCCTGAAGTAGACTCCTCGTCGCATTTGCTAAGATCGAAAAAACTGTACCTTGCTCCGATCTTACGGGACATCCACTTCAACTTCAACAGCAAGCACCTTTTTGACCTTCTCTATGTCAAACATGTGTCGCTCGCTATCTGGATGTCTCATTATACGTTGTTCACCGACATAAACCATCTCGCAACACTTGTCTTCGACGAGGCCATAGGATAGTATAATTCTTGATAAATCTCCGACGTAATACACTTCTTTTCTTTGTATAGTGCGCTAGTCATATCCTTGACTTGAAATTATCCTTTTTTCGACATTTGCAAGGTCTGTTCGTCGGCTTGATAACAAGTGCCGTTGACTCGTTCTACGTCTGGAAGATAACATTCGTTGTTGACGATTTGCATTGTTCAAAGTCCACTTCGATATGTTCTTGTCATTACAATTTCCAATAATCGCAAGAAAGTCTAGTTTCTTGTCATTGCTTGCTTTCTTGTTGAATTTTTTCGTATTATTTGGGCATTTAGGCAGGATGTTCCCGGGTTCCCATAGCCGTAGGTAACAACGTCTTTCGCTTTATTTTCCACGTAGTTAATTGAATCACTTCCGAACCTGTGATGCCGTCTTGCATCGCTTTCAATATCTGCTGCAAACAAACATAATTCTTCGGCTTGCTGAAGGTAATCGGTTCGAGTGTGGTCGGATTTTGACATCAAGATAGTTTTGCGTTATTTGATGCATAGTGGACCACGTTTTCTGAAACGAGTGGTTCACTTCCATCGACAGCTTCAGAAACAGCAACCAAATAATGCTCGTTTCAAGTTATTTTTCGGTGTTTCCTTGTCGTGAATAATTTCATCGACTGTGCTGGGGTGATAGTAGTATTGAAAGCACATAGCATCTTGTTCATTACGTGAGCTAATGTTGGCATTTCGTTTCACCATGAGTCTACTTGGTGGTTATAGTACCTTTCGGCCATTCCGTTCAAGTAATGAACCAGTAGGTCAACTCTAATGTCCTCGCTCCACACGTAATCACACGTGGATTCAGCGATTGATATTTGTCTTATGATGCGGGTTTCCCATTCTCTGAACCATGCCCCAAGTCCTTTGTAGACTTCTTTTCTGCCGAAAACCCTAATTGACAGCTTGCATCCTTTGCCGTAGGAGTCTTGAAAACGGGTTGAGGTGGTGGCCTGTGTTCTCCAGAAGGAGGGTTAACACCACAAAAATTGCATTCTTTTGTTGTGGTGGTGCCCATGTCAGGAGGATTAATGCCACCAAAATTTCCATTCATTTGTTGTGGTGGGGGCTGTCAGGGGGATTAATACTGCCAAAACTTCCATTCATTTCTTTAAATAATCTGGAGGATACGGCTTCCTATCAGGCGTACTTGTGGTGAAGTGACTTGCGAATTAATTAACGGGAAGGTATGAAATACATCTGGCCGAGGGTGCCTTCTGATTGGCAGAAAATGCGAACCAAGGGGTAGATGCTGGATGGCGGTTGCCAAGCGTATCCACCAGCGGCAGGATGGTGCCAGGCATGGAGTGGAGTCAGATGGGTGTGATCAAGGAGTTTGTAATTGGGCTAGTCGGGGATGGGCCGTCTGGATCAAGTGGGCCGGATGACCTCAGATGGTGGATGACCGAAGGGCGGATTGTTTGGAAGGTATATGTGCGAAGGAATCAGTATACGTTTCGGTTTCTTAGACACAAGTCGCTTTCATTGGTTCACAGCAGAGGGCTAACAAGGTCCCCTCCTGCTGCTATTGGTTTGCCCGGGGAAGGTTAAAGTAACCCACCGGAAGTCCCCTGATCGGGAGTCGCTGCTTCGTGTATACTCACCTCAAGTCGCCCGTGTTTTGAACACGGTATATCTCTTTTGGAAAGTGTGGTAACGTTTTGGCCTACTGTGGAAGATTGTGGAGTGTTATTTGGATTCCCTATTACATACAAGATTGGATTTACCCCTTTATTATCATTGGTTTAGCTGGCCGATCGATTATTCTCGGTGCAGCCATCGTAGTATACAAAGTTCAAGTATATTGCCAATCCTGCTCCCCGATAAAGATTTCCGCCCAGGAGCTACCCCTAGTCCTAACCCTCGCCTCCCTATTCGACGGACTTTTAACTTTTCGCCCTAGGGTCCATCAAGAGAGCGCAACCGCCAGTGTCTGGGGGAACCGGTTAAAACAAACAAGGTTTGAAAAGGGGGGGAGGCTTTTCGAACATGGATCATCCAAGTCGTGTGATGGAAGTGACCGATCCAGCCGGCTGGATAGCGGATCGGATCAAGACCTGGATGGACGGAGTACCCCATCCGGCAGTCAGTCATCTGGTCCCCGTGGGTGTTCGCGTCTCAGGAGGAATTTCTGAGAGCGACTACACCTCAATGGTGCGCGTGCCCGGATTCGAACCAGGGATATCACCGCGAGTCACTAGTGAGCGAAAGACCTAAACCTGTCAATTTTTTTGAAGACGTTGTGTCGGATGGTTTG
>MIQA02000855.1:0-16836 GCA_001887855.2 Sclerospora graminicola | reverse complement strand
GACGCGATTGGTAATAAATCACGCGATCACGATCATCGTGATCACGCTGCATCAGGGCGCAGCCGATGGTGAAATCGCTCGCGTCGCAAACGACGTGGAACGGTCGCTCGGTATCGGCGATTGCCAAAACGGGAGCCTCAGTCAAGCTACGCTTGACTGCATCAAACGCATCTTGGCACTGGGTATTCCAGCGCCATTCGACATCTTTCTTGAATAATTGAGAAAGAGGTCGGATCAGACCGGAATAGTTGCACGAATATTTGTGCAAATATGTCGCCAGCCCGAGGAACTTTCGAAGTTCCTTAACGTTAGTTGGCGGAGGCCATTCAACAATCACCCTGATCTTTTCTGGATCGGGGCGTACTCCATTCTTGCCTACAAAGCAGCCAAGAACGGGTATCTCAGGTGCACCAAAGGTGCACTTCTTTAAATTTGCATAGAGCTTGTGCTTGCGCACAAGCTCTAACACCTGACGTAGATGTTCTTTATGAATGTCTACATCAGTTTTGCCATGTTCAGCCTTGCTATGGATGAACACAACATCAAAGTAGCTCGGCGCGAATTCTCGCACCGGGCGCAATAGATGTGTAACGCATCTGTTGAAGGTGGCAGGGGCATTTCGAAGCCCCTGTGGCATCACAAGCCACTCCCAAAGCATACCGCTTGGGGTGCTTACAGCCGTGAGAGGAATATCTTTCTCACGCATAAGGATTTGGTAGAAACCATCCCTCAAGTCGAGAGCACTGAAAACGGTGCTCCCGCTCATGCCATCGATGATGACATCCTTCCGCGGTATCGGCGTCTGCGCCGGTACCGTGGCTGCGTTCAGCTTATTGAAAGCATGAACGATTCTCCACCCACCAGTGGATTTCTTCACACAAAAGGTGGGACTGGAGTGCGGTGAGGTAGACTCCCGCTAATGTCCCGCCTTACGACGAATTTCAAAGAACTCGTCGATCGCTTTGACCTGGTCACGCGGCAATGGCCATTGCCGCGTGACACAGTACTTCGTGCCTAGTCCCTTATCTTTAGGGAGCTCACAAGGCACTTCTTCTGGGAATACGTCAGCGTATTCCCAAAGTACCTCGTAGTCCGGGGAAGTCGCCTTAAGCGACTCCCAGCTCTGCGCTTCAAAGCACTGAACATTAGTCTTTTCATTGGGAACGGGTTCGTTCCCAATGCCTTCTAATTGTAAAGTGGATATTCGTTCACGAATTCCACAACCTCATCAGATGCGACAATGACACAGATCTGTTCGATCTGATCATTTCGCAAGTTCTTTACGAACTTCTTCCAGCTTAAGGCTGGAAGGGCCATCATCTCTGAACTTAGGTTCGGAGGGTTGTCAAGTGTGAGAGACTGGGTAGCTAATCCGGTCTCTGTCTGCGTCAGGACGTTGATCGTCTCGACGGACACAGCTGCTAGATCAGACGCACTTGCCCAATCTGTGGCACGGTGATCATCACTCGTGCACAAGGCCTTCTCTTCATGGTGACCACTGTCTACCATGGTGTTCATGCACTCCCGACTGTTCTTAGTCGTGAGTTCTTTATTTTCGACACGGAAGTCATTTGCTTCCGTGACGGTTTCATTCATTTCACGGTGGGTGTTTCCCACCGCGTGCGCATTCTCTATACCACGACCGTCATCGGTTGTAGTAGTAACTTCAACACGGGAGTGCTTTGCGCCCGTGTTGCACACATTAGTGACACGCAACGACTCGTTCGTCGCGCGTTCGCGTCCCTCTGGACTCTGATCAGCGGGTGTACTATCCGCTGACCCAGTCGGATCAGATCTGGTGGTGCCATCGCTATCCACCAGACTGACTGACACTGCGGTTGTATCATTAGATACAGCCAGATTACTCACAGGGTGATCAGATCCTGTGAGACCGCCGCAGTCGATCGACAGGTTAACCCAGTCGATCGTTGGTTGATGCTTGGACATCCAAGGGATGCCCAAGATTATATCGAACTTGTCGTCAAGATCGAGGACGATGTATTCTTCCTCGAACGACAGTTCGTCTAACTCAAAGCGTGCGCGAATCACACGCTTTGGTATAGTCACGGTTGCACCTGTTGCTAACCGGACTGACAGCATGCTTCTTGGAGATTCAATCTCCTCGAAGTTCAACGACGTTAGTACCTCACTTCTAACAAAATTGTTTGACGCTCCTGTGTCAAACAGAGCACGCATGGGGACATCGTTTCCATGTGGCCTAACTTCAAGGGTGATGAGAGGTTTCTCTTCACCCTGCACACGTTGACAGGACATAGTTCCGTCTGGGGCTATTATCCTCACATGCCCGATGTCGGCATGTGAGATAACCCGTCCAGTAGCGCACCCCGCCCCTACTGGTTGTTGACGTTTTTTGCATCAACAGAGGGTTGCTCCTGTTGATGTCGCTTGCCAGCAGACTGTCCAGTCCGCTGACTGCGTGGCGCCGGACGCGGCGCCATACATTCATGGGCGTAATGGCCCATCTTCGCGCATCGATTGCAGCGAAGGAACTTCTTGTTCTTCGGTTGCCTCGGAGTTGAGGCAACCGCAACCGATAGGTCCATAGGTTCTGGACCTCCTCCGCCCGCATTATGACGCGGATTAGGGTGTCTCGGGACGAAGTGTGAGCTTCGTCTCGATTGGAAGTTTTGGTTGTTATTATTAACATGCTGCGTTAGCGGCATGTTAAAGTCGAAAGGTGCTTGCGCTTTCCGACTAACCCCAGCATGCGCTGCTGAGCGACGCATGCTGAGCTCCTCCCGGATGCTTTGGTGTATAGCATCGCTTAGAGTCTTTGGGGGAACCCAGTAAAGACTCTGTTTGATGGGACCGTCATTCAGTCCCTCCATGAAGGCGGTGACCTGCATGGCAGAAGGCACCGGTTCGTATACAATATTTGATAATAAATATTGTATTTTCTGAGCGTACGCATGTAGGCTCAGCTTGCCCTGCCTGAGTTCCATGAACTCTTCACGGCAGCTAAGCTCCATTTCTGGAGCTTCGAAGTTGTGCTTTAGCTCAGCTTTTAGATCCTGATACGTCAGGAACGCAGTCCCATCAGTGGATCTGCGGCTCATCGCCCATGCCCTGGCGCGACCGCCTTGGCATGTGGTGGCGAAATAAGCTTGTGAACGCGGGTCCACAATCTTCTGCGCAGTGAGGGCATCCTCTACCTCTGCGAACCACCTACGAAGAGGTTCGCCCCCTTCGCCAGTAAAGGGCGGAATCCGCGCCTTTACTACTTCAACGCTCGCACTAGATGCGGGCGCTGCTGTTGCTGCCGCCGTCTGGGAGCGCAACAGAGCATGACGCACCTGAGGGTCGACATACAGTTTCTTGAAACGGGAAACCGTTTCTAAGGCATCCTCCGAGGTCTTGCCACGGAGGAGAGTGATGATTTCGGGCCCTATGGTCCGAATCATCTCGGTCACTGTGACCAGAGCACTCGGTGGCCAGTTAGGAAAGTTTTCCATAACTAGGTCGTGCGCGAGCTGGCGCTCACGCTCACGTTCACTGGCTGTTGTCATGACAGCTAGCGGCTCTTAAACCTTCGTTCTGCTAGTTAACTAGCGGAACGTGTCAAAAGTGGTCGTTTGGACGGACCACAAAGTGCTACCAGGTGTAACAGGGTTGCTGTTACGCGGCTTACACTGTTAGTTTGCAGTGAGGAAGCGTGCAAATTGTGTAGGACCAAATGTAATTTGGTCCTCCTTAGTTTACCTTAGATAAACTTAGATAGAAAAGTAATTAGTGTATTAATTAACTATCGATTAAGTATATATATATTACTATATATACACCTAAGGAACGTGAGTTCTAGAAGGTAAGTTTAAGAGTGAATATATTTATGGTTGGTTAAGAGCTAACTAGTATAATTAGACCTAGACTAATCATAGTAACATGTAGTATAAAACTGATCTAATGATATTTTTATCATTAGATTACTTGTTATATTCGATAATATCAGAATCTGTTCTCAAAGGTGGATTATGACAACTTATAATCCAATATTCACATTTCAGGTATTACGTCTGAAATTGAACTGTGATATTTCTTCTCAAATATCACTTATGTAATGACCCCATTACATTTACTTTGTAAACCTTAAATCCCTTCACCGTTAAATGGTTCCATACAAAATTCTTGGTCCATGTTGCGATACATTTGCATTTGGTCGCTGTGGCCCGCCGTATTCATATCTTCTTTGCCCGTCAAATTTCCTTGTGCCGCCTGAGTAAATCTTCTCCCAGTGATATCTGAGTATTTCCAAGATTTTTTCTTTCTTCTTGACGGGAGAAAACTAGAATGTCGAATGGTGTATGTCCTTCTGCGACCCTGTGGTTCGAGCCTGGTTCGGTTGAACCGCGGTCCCTTGAACCTGCCCCTGTTGGGCTCATAAGCTGTTGTAAATTATCTAAATTAGGGTCAGTCGTACCTTGAGTAGGATCAGGTGTACCACTTAGTGTACCCATAATTAGTAATAGTTAAGGTCCTTAATTCGAGGAAATAAGTCAACCCACAACAGGCGAGGCAAGAATGGCTCCGGGGACTCGGTTGGGTGTGAAGATGGAAGATAATTCGAAACTAACCATTGAGCCCTGCTCGGTTACCTTGGCGTTAGTGCCCCGTGTTGAATTTGTGTCTTTTCGATGAACCACGAAATTGGATGAAAATTATGCGAAACCGCCATGATGCATATTAGCATAGTTTAATATAGGTTAATAGTAATTTCGACAGGACAACTTTTAAAGCTATATAATATATACTTCATCACTTTTACTTTTACACTAAAAAACACTCGGATAGGAGTCAGCGCCGCCGTACTGATCGACGACTGGCACTGCACTCCCGAGGAACACTAAGCAACAAGTGGACATTAACAAGTTTACGAATTGTGTGGATTACTGTTTTATTGGGGATTAACTATTTTCGTACGTGGAGACTGGTGGTTGGATTTTTGCAGGTCCAGCCCCTTTTCGTTACGTTTCTGTGGAGTTTCGCGCAGGTTCACGTATTCTCAGTGGAATCACGTCGCTTTGCAACAGGTTATGAGCCCAAATTTCTAACGGGTCTCTTAAATTCGAATTTTACTACTGCTTCAAGTTAGCTGAGTTGGTAGAAGTCCCCTTGCCAGAAGGGTAATTGTGTCTGGTTTTTTTTGTGATTGAAAACTTAAAAACTGAATCTCGATTGTATTTCACGGCAATTATGGCAAGTGATGGAGAAAATAGAATGGCGGAAGCACTAAATGCGATGATGGAGTGCACGCAAAAATTGGAGTTTGACAAAGGTATGGAGAAAGTGGAGAATGAACAAGCTCGTGCCAGAGACCTGGGGCAATCGAACTCTTCGAACGAGTTCAGAGACAGCCTCAGGAATCATGGGCCTTTCGGCGGCCGCATGACGATAGATGACCTCAACAGAGACGAGGGAATTGGGCAAGGCGTGCCTGGAAACTGTACCATGGGGCAGGCAGGAGAAATGCCTGGCAGGAATGCAAACGTGCCGCAAGCTGGCGTGCCGTTTTGAGTGAAATTGACGAAGCTCACGATCCAGAACTTTACGGGAGTGGAGACCTACAAGGGCCTAGGAGCAGGTTTTAAGCAGTGGGCTTACCTGTTCCTAGAGGCCCTAGAAGTAGCTCAATTGACTTCCGGGTTCCAGTGGAACGAGCGTCTGAAAGTGAACAAATTGGGGGAACATCTTGAGGGCATGGCCCTAAGATATTTCCAAACAAATATAGGTGCTTGGTGGGCGGTATCTCCGTCTTTGATAACTGTTTTGGAGCATATGAATAATGCTTTCAAAGTTAATATTTCTCACCACCAAGCATCCGCAATGTTCGCAGCGGAAAAGGACCCCAGAAAGTCCTGGACTGAGCACTTGCTTTATCTGGTAGCTTTGGCGCGTGAGAGCGAGCTACCAGATAAATTGATCGTGGAAAACATCGTGAAATTTGCGGCACCGAGTTTAAAGATCGCACTCATGGTCAGGTACAACCCCATGAGGCAAGACCACGTTCAACACGCTCAAGAGCTGGAGGCATGGGCCCAAGAGCTTGAACATGACGAGCGGAAGACGAGGCGTCAATCAAGGATTGTCGCGAAACCGGTAAATAATGCGAAATCCGAAAGAGTGACCTACGGATGTGGTGAAGGGGGGCATATTCATCGGAATTGCCCCAAACCACAAAGAAAATACGACCCTATGAAAGCAAGCAAGAAGGGACGTTCAGACACATTATCTGACCGTCGTTTTTTATTAGCTACGGACGAGAATCCAAGTGGAAACACTGGAATTTCTGAAAGAATGAATGATGAATTTTTGGATCCTGGATAGTGGCGCCAGCCGACATTTAATCGGCGATCCAAGTCTCCTAGAAGATGCCAAAGAGTGTGGTAGTGAAGATGCACTTATACTCCCCGACGGAGGAAGTTTGAGCGTCACACAGGTTGGAAAAGTGACGGTAAAAAGTGATGAATGACCGAGCACGGAAATTGTGCTAAGCGAGGTCTATTATGCACCAAAACTGGCCAAGAATTTGATCTCACTGGGCTGCCTGAAGCAAAAAGAGTGCCACATAAACGACAAGAAGGATGGCATGGAAATAAAAATTGGAAATAAGTCGCTATTTCGCGTAGAACTCTGTGGATCAATCTTTGTGGCGAAGGTGCATGCAAGCACCACGAATGATTTTCGAAAGATATTTAGTGATGTCGTAATGAACGTGCAGACTGAAGGAGTTGAAAATGACGTGCAAGAAGGTGGAGTGTATCAATTTTATGCCCGTCTGGGGCATCTCGCCTACGATACGATCGAATGTATGGCCAAGGATCCACGGTCGGGGATTGTTTTAACTGACCATAAAAGACCGAATGGCTTGACGTGTGCTGGTACCGGTCAAAGCATGATTGCTGCGTATACATCGAAGAGACAGGCTTTGCTTTAATGGGGCTAGCAGACGCACTGTTAACATCCTTTTCACACTCTTGTCCTTGAACCTGACCCAAGTCTATCGGCCGTTCTTCCTTCTCGTCAAGTAGCACAATCTTGTCCAAAATTACGACTCGGCCGCTCCAGACCCAGGTCTCTCGTACTTTGAGCGTCGCACCCCCGATTCCTCGTGCTAGCACCTGACGATCTCGAAACCACCACTTGCCGTATCGTGCTCCTACTGCAACATGTTGCACATAGACGCGTGAACTTTCGTTGGAGGTTGAAAAAATACATCACCTACGCGATTTAACCCCCCGGACTTGGCTCTTTTGTAGGCACGGCGCATCTAAAAATGTTATACACAGTTATGTCTCCACTAAGTACGCAAAATAATCCAACTTTGCTTGTTAAAGAATCCGACATTGCATGAAACCTCATTTTTCCAAAACCTAAAAATCCAACTTTGGTTCGAAACTAGTCCAACTTTGACCGGGAAAAGGTGTAGCTAAATCAATCACAAAACTAATTTTTAGGATAAAAAAGGGAATGCCTAAAGCGACGCCCCCTCAAAATACGATTTTGATTGGTCAAAAATCAATTTATCTGAGTCGTTGGAAGGTTTCCATTGAAGACCCGATAACGCAGGAGCTCAGCTGCAGTGCAAAAAACAACGCCTTTACCGGTCCCGAGACCGCATCACCGCCTCTACCTATGGCTGAAGCATTTGCGGGGTCGCCTACTGGCTCCTCAGTTGCCAACACGTTTTCATTTCCAAAACGTTGAGTCAACGCCACAGTCCAATAAGGACGAAGACTCAAGATCCGAGACGTCCTCAGAGGTAAATTTAAGCTCTGGTTGTCCAGTTAGACGGCGAAGACCAAGGAAGCGAGTTAAAACAGCATGTTCAGACTACAAGGATTTGTCGGAGAGACTGAAAAAAAGCAGTCGTCTGTGACGGAGAAGAAATATCCGATGAGTCTACAATTGTAGCAGACGTAGTTTTGTGTGAGAGATGCGGCGTGAGCTGTCGCGAAGCTAATGGAGATTTGAATGGTGCAACTAAGAGAACCAAAGTAGAACGCACTCGTAGATTTCATGCACATAGGTTTATTCTGTCTGCTAGTTCACCACCATTTCGCGCAATACTAACTGGAAATATGCGCGACTCGTCGTGACGGGATGTGGAGTTGCATGATATAGAGCCCAAAATCGTGGAAAAGATGCTGGTCTTTATGTACAGGGGGGACGTAGTTTTGGACCTGTGAATTGGGGTTACTGATCGCGGAGGAGATGTACGAACTCGTTGCGCTGCGAGAAATGTGCAAAGGCTTTGTGCTCAATCACGCACAAGAAGTATATTGTGACCCTCGAATTGTTCAACTACCAGAATCGGTACTGCTGGAACTTATCCCTCAGGACGAACCTCAGATTCGAGAGCTAGCACTGATGAATGCTCTTGTCATGTGGGGTGAGTCACGTGTCGCCATGCTGGGAAACCATTAGGATCGGAGTATGTGCCGTTCAAGTGCAATACAAGGCATTTATTTTTACACGTCTTACTTGGTTTCGCGTTACAATCTTTATTTATACGCATTAGTGAGCATGGTCTACAACATCACCACTTCATCGTTCTCCCACCAATGATATCTCTTGATCATGTAGCTTCAGTTTGTTGTCTCTCGTGTCATTCGAAAGTGTTTTTTTGTGCTGGAGAAATATGAATTTTTGGTGATGTCCACTCTTCCTTTTTTTAAACTACAAAATCCATTTTTGCACCTTTGCCACCAGTAGAGGGAAATATTTCTAGCTTTTTAATTGCTTTGAAGGCTTAATTGAAAACATTATCCCAAGCGGCTCAGATGAGTTGATTTTTGACCAATCAAAATCGCATTTTGATGGGGCGTCGCTTTAGGCATTTCCTAAAAAAATTAGTGGCCCTATGGGAAGCGATTTGGGGTCAACAATTTGCAGGTAAAATGAAAGCTTTTATTTTAAAGCATATCCACTCCTGGCTTTCATAAATGATTACTTAACAGCCCTCGCAGCTCTTAGTTGAAATCCAAAAGCTAAAAAGAGCCTTACTCTTTACTTTGACCTCAGGTTTTGCTTTTTTTGTGACTACACCCCTTTAGTCTATCACTTGAATGCCTGCTAAGCATAAAAAATTAGGTCAATGCAGAGGCTGGTCATCTTTTGAGGTGAAACCGTTGCACGCCCTTTTGCTGCTGAGATGATATGACTTCAATATTTTCGGTACATTATACCTACTTTATGGTACAGGGGGTGTGCACGTAGCAAAAAAAAGGGGGGGGGGTGCACGTAGTGGCTCCCTTCCACTATTTTTCTACAGAGTGGATGTCAAAACTGTATACCTCTACAATTATATTATGTTTTCATATCATAAAATAGTATTCGAGATCTGGAGCGAGTAGGGGATGATTGTTTTTAAGAAACACCGCGCAATACAAAAACAAACTCATTACTGCGCACCAAAGCCGAAGTTGATTTTTGGATTGAAGCACTCCTTGAAAGCAGCCAATCACTGCGTAAAAACGGTAAAAATGAGGTTTTAATAGCCTGGCTATTTGGACCTATGCTCAAATATACGATTGGTTTTGCGAGTCAAACCATTGTTCATTTTCCTTAGGAAGCCATTTAAGCGCAATAAACTGAAGTTAACTTTATGTCGATCTAAAAGGAGATATCATATACTACGCATTCCGTACCGAGTAGGAGCTACCGTATACTAGCTAGAGAAAATTAAAAATGAAAATGGATCCTTGCGGGGGAAGTGAAACGCACGAAACGCGGATATTCCAAGCCTAGGTAGATGCCGCGCCGGCGACGCCGCATTTCTTTTAGGAGTACGACCCGCTAACGCCGGTCATCATGCCTGCCACCGATGTCATTGACTTCGATGATGAAGAGCATCCGATTATCGAACGAAACGAGCGGGCACAAGGGGAGCGAGGATTTGGAGTCTGATGACGTTATAAACAACAGGGCGAAGCATTTATTCAAACGACGGTGTCGTTAATAAGAGCTCGGCGCCCGAGTGCAGGCGATGAATCGAGCCACGAAGAAGAGCAACCCCCGTAGGTGTTTTTGAATGTGATGCCGCTACTGCTGAACCGCGTGCGTTTAAAAAATCTACAGGAAGCAATTCCTCCAAAACATTGGCAAAAAGCGCGAAGTGCTTCCTACGCTTGTGCGCGTTCAGCGCTAAGCGCAACGGCGAGGCGAACAACGGGAAGAATTTCGTTTATAACGAGACGAACAACGGGAAGGAGTACGTTTATAACTATCTCGGCGCGTAATGCCGCTATTGCTGAACCCTTTTTTACGAATTCGTAGGATGCAAGACCTCCAAAGCGTCGGCAGAAAGCACATCGACGAAGCGGCTACGACACCCTCCGAAGAGGCGACGGGTAAAGCTGTCGTAAGGCTTTTGGCAAGGTTAATGTGTGCAGCGGGCGCTGCGGACTCCACATGAATACAGTATTTTTCCATTTTGCGTACTGCTTGGTTGTTATACGTTTGAGGCAATAGCGAATATTGAGTCTTGCCAGTAAATCTTCGAGCAGCTGCGACTCCGAAGGAAATTCATCTCGTCAATCTGTGACGGTATGTAGTATTCGGGTATGTTGGTGTAGCCTGTGGTAATGGTGTATGCCATTCATGTGGCCCCTGTAAGCTGTGTAAATCTAAACCCTACTTATATTGGATATTTTTTACATCCAAGCACGCGTGGAGATTGCTACGCTCGCAAACATTATGACCAGGAAGCCCGACTTTGATTCTGTAGCATTTGTTTGCTGGGGAGACGGGTTTGAAGCTGTCCAGCAGAACGGAGTCGTGAACAAAATCAATTGGATCATGCCCTTGCGTGGTGGAGCCGTTTTTCAAAACCAGAACGGAAGTTCTTGGAGCCCACTGTCCCGGACGACCAATTATCGGGGGACTCCAAGAATCCTGAACGATCTCTTGATCGGACGGATCACCGCTAGGGTGATCGGTCCGATCAGGTCTTCAGACCGGTCATCATAAACGACCGGATTAACCATTAGCTTCATCTCACCGTGTGTACCCATTGGGGGGCTCACGGTATTTACTGGACTCTAGATGAAAATGATATTCCCCGATCAGGTCGGACGAAATGTGCTTCTTCGAGGCAGTGTCGTTCTCCGGTGGAAATCATCACCGGAGTATGGGTTAGGGTTGGTACTTTAATCAAAATACCGTATAGAACACGGTCGGGAGGATTCGACCGACCTTACCAGCCAATGTCGAGAATTAATCTATAACCACAAAAGGATACGTAAATTCTACAATATAATCACTATATCCCACAGTAAATCCATTTAGTTATCTCTACAAAACCTTTCCAATGTATTAACGCGTTCTTAACACGTGAACATGAGGGGTGAGGATAAATAACCTAAGACATTTCCGTCCAGTGCGTTAGTATGCAGCTCAACCGGGAATAAGTTGAGCTTCAGAGGATCTTGTTAACCCTGTGCTCCCAATGTCCCCCGCACGTGGTGGAGTGACTCTTTATTTAGGGGATAGATTCAATCCTATTATTTCAAAATATATAAAAACTTTAAAGATCCAATTAGTCGACCCGGTCGGTCCTCCCAGCCATAATAGCAACGCAATCCATCCCTTCAGTCTCGACGCCAACCAATCGGCGCTCGTAGCTATCTCATAATCTCCAAATTACCCGATCAGCGAGGTAGGTCGGTCGGCCGTGGCACCCGATCGGTCGAACCAGATCGTGTTGACCAAAGCACCAACGTTTAACTGTAATACTTCCTCTGTCCAGAAATATTAGGCCGTTTATCTAAAATTCATTTTCAAACGGGGAGGGTTGTCTGAGGGTAGCTGATTGAACGTTGTGAATTGTGAATCCATGTCGATTGACGGAGTTTTTTTATCCCAAACGTTCCAGCCAATGACCGTTATACTCCGACGTTCTACGGGTTCCGCGCTCTCAAAATGACGCATCCGGAATCGAAACACCACAAGCACTGCGAAAACTTGACAGCGGCCCAGCACAACAATGTACTCGCTCATATGGTCCAAGTATGCGTAATATTTCTCATTTATTACGGTGCGACCAATAATCTTACCAAAAAATAACTCAGCGCCAAACTGGATGTAAGCACAATTAACGGTGGCGCGAGCGGTCGTCGTGGTCGCAGCAGCCGAAAAATATGCGCTGATGCGGAATTCGTCGCGACGCTTGCGCAAACCATCGCACTTATTTCCCTTTTTATCGAACCAACATTCGGACCTTAGCGGAGAGTCTTCGAATCATATATGAGACCGTGTTTAGCACCAATTCGGCCTTATATTCCTGAACACGCTCACTTGTTGGCGCGACCTTATATTTTTGGACAGATGAAGTAACACCCTGCAGCCACAATAAATCGATCGCCCAAGCTGGTCGTCGCATTCCGTCCTGTATTCTGCTACCTCGGGAAGGTTTGATCGGTCGTGTTGTCACTCCAGAGACGGTGGGTCATCCCGACCGGTCCATTTAACTAAGGTCGTCTTGGATTCGATCAAGTAATGGTAACTTCCACCATTTCTCCACAATTGCTCGTCGATCACCGTACCGATCGTCTCCTCCCTGATCAGCAACTGTACCGTTTTACTAATCCATAATAACTGATGCCGTAATTTAGCCAACCAGCACATGCAACGGTATGGACCACTCCTATGTACATTTTTAATCCACTTTACCACACTTGTCGGTGACAGCATCCTTTTTTTGTTTATTGGACCTGGTAGAGGAATTATTGGATCAAATCCAACATTTTCGTAACTGGATACAATATAGCCGGAACAGGATGGGAACACGAGAGAATAGTTAACGAATTGGTACCTTTCCACTGTATACCTGTATTGGACGATAACCAATACAGGTATACAGTGGAAAGGTTAATAGAGTTTTGAATTGACTACAGTTACACAGAATCAATAGAAAAACATAGTCTACTCTGAAGTGCACTCTTCATCATGAATACAGCGTTGCAAGATTTGGCCGATTCTCTAAGTGGAGGACTCAAAGTGGCACCAGGCTGAATAACACAATGAATAGTTCCCGCCAATTAGTGTCTTATCGGTCGTATAACCAAAAACACTTATGCGAATGTAGGTACATCATCCTTCCTATTGTCGTGATGAGTCTAATCGGTGTCGATGGTGGCGCTGCGCCTGCGGGCGGAGATCCTGCTTCTCCTCCTCCCAGAGGAAGACGACGCTAAATTGCTGGACACTTATGCATCACTTCCATTCACTCGGTACATGGCTAAAACGTCAGTGCATAAAACACCCTGAATTCTTCACCTGAACATTTAAACACTTAAACTGTTTGTTCTTCTTCGCCAGTCTTTTTCATTCGTAGCAAAGCGGAGGGTGGTGGCCACTTGTGCTGTTTGAGCATGCGTCCCCACACCGTGTGATTTCCTGTAGACACCACCACTGCAACAGCCGTGCCTTGCACCACAGTTGTCGTTATCAGGAAAATGTTGTCAGAATGCAGTGGACACTTTTGGTCATATAACGGTGAACTTCCAATCTTGATTTGCTTTTTGTTTACTTCGTCATCATTACCGCAATCGCCCTGAAGCGACGACTGGTCTACCATGTGCAGTCGGCCGAGCATTCGATAACGCGCAAATTAGTGCCTGCCACGTCGCCAGCTTTTAGCTCTACCACATCTCCGTAGACAAGACTCATAGCATCCATGCGTATACATCGAGTGACCGACTTAACCTGCGTCAAAGCTACTCGACGACGCACCGTCGCCTCGCGGGGTAGCATATTCCCGTATGTCTGCAGGGACGCCGTGCGAATAAGACATGGAAGTAAACACCTGACCCATGACGAGGCGGCGTAACACGGTTGGCGCCGAATAGTGCGCGGCGCGTCATCGCGTCGTCTCGAGAGAGTCCGGAGGCAGGGTCCACTCCCACCTCGGCCACAAAGCATCTACAAGGTTCGAGTTCATTTCGCCCGTTTTTCACGTTGAAGCAAAATTAACAATGGTAGTAACGTAATCCAGCAGTTTATGGCTGACACCAGATTATGACCGGTGATAAGCCGACTATCCAATTAGATGTCATATTTTCAGATAACTGTTGAATGATTTCTCAGTTTTTTTTTCGCAGCAGATTATGGCCGTCAATACCGTGCCGATTCAAACACCAACACGCCATACTCCAATTCATTTGGAACTGCTCCTGTTACACTAAGATCTGGTAATATTTTTTTTAGGTACACCCCCAGCTGGAGCCGGATCGGACTATGGTGCAAGTCACCATAGTCCGATCCCCCAATCCGAGTTGGGTGTGTACCTAAATATTCTCCTTCCGTATATTTTTACAGCTCAAAAAATCGGCCATAGTCTCTATAAGTACGAATCTAAATGTCCACTTTCCTCTATCCGTATGACCTCAATTGTGATTGGATAAGGACAGCGCTATCGCATATGGCGGCTGGTCAAAATCGATTTTAAGGGGTGAAAACAGCGGGTCAAAATGTGCTGTTGGTGAAAAGTTATGATCAATAAGCTAAGGTACCCGATTCCCGGCCATAAACTGCTGAAATACGTTACAGTAACTATTCGACTAATATCGATCCAATTACCGTTAACAAGTTCTTACTACTACCGTAAAATGCATGTCAAAGGCGACACCTGTGTTTCCACGGTACTACAAAACCCTGTCAAAATTGCTGCGGTCGCCTTATGACAAGCACGTAGAAAGCTACCCAAAATTATGTGTAAAATACCCAAACCTATGTGTATAACACTAACCTTTTTATGCGTGACGTGGGGTTCGAAGTGTGTACCAAGTTAATCCACACGTAGATGCACTGTCTCTCAAATCAGTTTCGAATTTGCAGCCAAGACCTCACCCAACAAGGATGGGGGGGATCTGGCAAGAGGCACGAAGCGACGGAATCAAGACGACGAACAGCCTGGGCACGGGGCCAGGCCCTCCTCCTCCGGACGGGAGATCGTCTAGCCAACGCGGGCAACTGAGTTCACCGTCTGCAGCCAAAAGTGCGGCGGTGAACTTGGTTCAGGATAAACGGGGCTGGTCTCACATCGAGCCAGTTCCAAGGATTAAGGTGAGGTGAGGGTGGCCACGACTACCTGTGGGGCCACCTCACCCAGGATTACCTTTACTAGCTTTTGCTGCCAAGAAAAAAAAACACTGGGGGTGTGTATGGGGATGGCCTTTACACCTGGGAGACCTAGGCAAACTTTTGCTGACCAGCGAGGAATGTTCGGTGTGGGAACGAGCCTGAGGGGACACTACACTCACATATAAGCGTGCAACTTAATGTTGCCAATGAAGACGGAAAGCCAGGAGAAGTGTTACGAAGGGTGGAAGTGGCTGTGGAACTTCTATACCAAGTATTCATTAAGCAAGTCGCCGTGGCTAACGATGGATGGGTGCAAGCGGGTGAGGATATGCCCACCGGGCTACCTCACCTAGGAGTGCTTATGTATAATTTGGATGATCTCCAGAGAGAACGACTCTGTAGAGTTTTGTGCGGACTTGTATCGGTGTGGCGATGGCTACTCCAGGACCAAGTTGCTTTTCAAGGCAGTGTTATGAAAGAAGACGGGATTCGACAGCAGAGCAGTTTAAAGTGCATTAACAACCATGACCAAGCACCGGATCACGACTTCAGACAACAAGGCCAAGAAAAACAAGGTTTGCCGAGCAAGGTCCCGACTTACATGTTAAATGAGCCTAGAGTTTATATGTTCGAAGTAGCTAATGGTAAAGACTAATTAGACACATTTTACTACTAGATGCACTGTCTGATCATAGGCTAACTTAAGTTAACTTACCTCCGCGTGTCTCGATATGAGAGGACATACAATCATCTGGCTCAGGATGACTCGAACCTAATTTCGGATTACTAGGATTATTCCTAAAGTAAGCTAAGGTAATACAGTTGCGTAAATAATAGTATGCCCCGCTGACATGCATTTTAGGGTAACGTAACACGCAGTACAGCAGTTTTCCGCAGGAACCATCAGCTGGCCAATGTTCGTGAACATGAGTACATGCAATAGAATGCCCAGGCTGTGAAGTCAAAATCGTTATGGCTTCTTGCGTCCCGTCGGCAAGTACCGAGACAAGAGTGGAAGATCCAAGACCTGGTTCCAGATAGAGATTACTTTTTATTAGCCAGGTATGTGGTGCAACGTGAGCGGTGCTACCGTGCATCCATGGAGCTGCACAGTAGATAATGTTCATGTAGCACGCCGTTTACAATCACAACACATCGGCGACGATTTATAGCATGCAGAAGCGCCGCGTTGGAAAGGACGACTCGACTCATTTCAGCGAAGGAGGTCATTGACATAGTCAAGAATGCACTGCTCATGAACGTGAACATGTGGAATGCAGCGGCACTTGCATCTGCTCGTACTATTGGTCGTGCAATTGGTGTTTTCAACATATCGAGCCAATTGCCGTGCCTGGATAGGGGTTGCAATGAGCCAAGCTACAGTACACCGACGGTGGAACATGAGGCTTGCCGTTGGTGTTCCAGTTATCCCGGACACAGATCGCGTTGGGACACGTCGGTCTTGAAAGGATCCAGAGCTCAAATAGGCTCACAGGTGTGCTCTGGCTTTTGAAAACACAGCAGAAAAACGCAAGGCCTTGAACATCGAAGCGACGGAGCTCGCGGACGCAATTGCGTGTTTAATTTATCGTTCGTTAACTATATTTTCGCCGCTAAGGATGGAATGATATGGTATGATAAGAGAAACTATTTTAGATTCCTGTCTGAGCTGAAGAAAAGCAACCCACATGGCACGACTGTGACCCTCCCTCACTTACGAGCAGATTAATGAATATAGAC
>MIQA02000854.1:0-10303 GCA_001887855.2 Sclerospora graminicola | reverse complement strand
AGCAAAGCAAAGGATAACCGACAATACATGTAAGTTTGACGATTACGTCATCCGGTCTCCGGCCGGTATGGCTGACCCCTTCCTGGTGAGCAGTACATTCGGGTCTCACTATAACAGCCGCTGTTGTAACAGCAATCCGCTGTAACAGCCATGATTTTTGACATACGGACTTCCGCCGGCCATACATATCTCCAATGCTGTTATACGCAGATAACAGCCGTTTACTATAGCAGCCAAAAAGTAAGCATAAGGATAGGGCTGTTATAGTGAGACCCGACTGTATACGGACGGATGAGTATTCCCGGTCTGAAGTGCGAATGGAATTAAACCTGTTACCTGGTGAGTCGCGAGGTTATTGGAAGTATCACTCGCCGGATAAATGGTTCAAGGCGGATGGGAAAATCAATAACCAGAAAGCTACCATGCTGTTCGACTCTGGCGCGGAAGTGTCTATCGTAGACACCACCTTTGCTCGTAAGGTGGGGTGTGAGATAGACGAGACGAAGCGGCAGGAATGTATCGGCATTGGAGAGAGTTCATACATGACCCAAGGAAGGACAAGAGTCAAGATTACGTTAGCTGGGTCGTTGGTATATTATTTTACCGCCTGGGTAGGCAAGCTGGCCGGGCAGGATGCAATTTTGGGCATGGACTTTATGGTCCCGGCCGGTATACGGCTGGACTTATCGCATGGGACATTGACGTTGCCGGACGAGGTACAGATCCAGCTGGCCGGCCGGCGGCCCTTATATGGCGCCCACGTCCAGTTCCTCAAGCTAGGTCAGTTTGTAACGGTGCCAGTGGGAAAGGCGGTGGAAGTAATGTTACGGCCACACGACCGGCGGAGTAAGTTATGGCTGACAAGGGGCGAGTGCTGGGTACCATCGTTTGTTAAAGGGGGTGGTCATCTCAACTCTATAAGCGTGACCAACATCTCTGAAAAGCCCCTCACCTTGCATGAAGATGTGATTATTGGAATGTGGCTGGCCGAGGACAAAGTGCCCCGCCGGCCGGGCTATGTCACTATTGGTTCAAGACGCTATATCGAGTGGCAAAACCTGGCTTTTCAGGCAACTACCGATCTGGTCAGCGAAGAGGAAGAATTAGAAGAGGACCAGACCCCGATGGTGGATAAACCCGAGTACCGGACCCCTTCTAAAATATTGACGCGGAGCCGGCCGCCGCCGGATCCGGTTGAACGTATTGGCCGAGGCTACGCCCCGATCGCGGAACTGGTTTGCCCACTCAGAGGAAGACGGTCGAACGACAGGGCCGGGAGAAAGGACCAAGCAGAGTTGCATATGCGGTCAACTCCGTCGACAGATGGTTTGACGACCGAGGTGAAGGCGGATCGGCCCAGCCGGGTGATCAGAATTCGGAAATAGCCGAAGGCGGATCTGCCCAGCCGGCCGATCAAGATCCCGAAGCAGCCGAAGCCGACCAAGTCTGCATTCATGAAGGGGGCGAGCTATATGTTGAAGGCATGGAAGATCAGATGGCGGTACTACCTGAGGTAACCACCTGCCCCCCAGCAGTCACTATCGACGATCTACAAGTGGGAGACCCGGATGTGAACACCCCGGAAGAGATCGGCAGATTGAAGGATATTATATGGAAAAGACGACATCTGCTGATCGGACCAGGAAACGCACTTCCTCCGGCCGCCCATGGGGCGGTATGCGACATTGATGTGGGAAACGCCAAGCCGGTTGCACAGAGATGCCGAAGAGTCGCCCCCCAGTATCGGGAAAAGCTGTCAGAGCTTATCAAGGGTTTGCTGGCCACCAAGATAATTCAGCCGTCCACCTCGCCATGGGCCTCGCCCATTGTAATTATTATTAAGAAGAATGGGGTGGATATAAGGTTGTGCATTGATTACCGGCTGGTGAACCGGCTGACTAAGCTGATGGTTTATCCGATGCCGCTGATAAACGACCTGCTGGAGGACTTGGATAAAGTTTTGTGGTATTGCTCATTGGACATGGCCAGTGGATTCTGGGTGGTCTCTATGACCGATCGTGCACGGGAGATCTCTGCGTTCGTGACGCCTTTCGGGTTGTTCGAGTGGAATCGGATGCCGTTCGGTCTGAAGAATGCCCCGCAGATTTATCAACGGCTGATAGATAACGCGCTGTATGGACACTTTAAGATCAAGGCGGATCAAGATCCGGCTCTGGTCGGGGATGTGTTCGCCGAAGGTGACCCGGACCCCGTCCCAAAACCTTCTGTTTTGGGGCGGTGGTCTTACATTGATGACATTCTCGTTACGTCAACTACCTGGGATTTTTTGTGTGACAAAGTGGAGAAGTTGATGCTTACGTGTGAAAAGTGGAATCTTTCGATTAGTGTGGTTAAGAGTTTCTGGGGAAAGACTAAGGTGACCTATCTGGGTCATCAAGTGTCGATTGCCGGATTGGAGGCTAACCCGAAGGATTTGGAGTCCTTGAGTAATCTGCCTTTTCCGCGATCCCTAAAGGCTATGCAATCCTTTTTGGGCAGCCTGAATTATTACAGTCGGTTCATCGAGGATTTTGCAGTTTATGCGGCGGTCTTGTATGAGTTGCGGGAGGTGGATTACCATAAGCTGAGAGAGCAGGATAGGCAAGCGGAGACGCAAGCCGGGCCTGCAATTTCAGCCAATGAGGAAGCGCCCTTTTCGGTTATTTCAGCCAATTAGGAAGCGCCCTTTTCGGTTATTTCAGCCGATGAGGAAGCGCCCTTTTCGGTTATTTCAGCCAATGGGGAAGCGCCCTTGTCTGCCCAGACAAGCGGCCGGCCCGGACGACCATATGACCCGAGCGATGGTGGCTTTTGGTATGTTAAAAGCGAAGATGGCGACCACACCGGTCCCGAAACATTTCGATGTTAATAAGACTCCGGTGGTCATCATCTACGCTAACAAGTGGGCCATCTCGGCCGCTCTCGTGCAAGATCATGACGGAGTGTACTGTCCCGTGACCTTCACCAGCCGGACCCTGAAAGTTAATGAAGTCAATTACGGATTGGTGGATAAAGAAGTTTTGGCTCTATTGCGGATCTTGGATGTGTGTTATACTATGCTGGTGTCTCGACCTATCAAAGTACTATCTAGACGATCGACCCTATCATGGCTCCTGACGGCGAATGGAATTGATGGCCGGTTGGGGAAATGGGCGGCTCTGCTGTCTCAGTGGTCCCTCGAAGTGATTAAGTGTACTAAAGGGGAAGAGGAAATACTGGGCACACTGGCTGTCAGCATTACCCCCAGGGCAGAAGTGGAGGAAGCACTGATAGCGATCGCACCTCGGAAGCAGCCTCGACAAACTATCGTATTACCGCCGCCAACAGTGGGACCCATGGAGGAACTAATGGTTTTGAGTTTCGATGGGTCGGCGAGTGTAAAGAAAGGGGTCGGGGCCTATAGTGCCATTGTGTGGAAGCTGCCCGAATGGAAAGTGGTCGCGGCCGCCTCGGATTTCACGCCTGGCATTACGGTGAACGAAGCGGAGTATAGAGGACTGTTGCTTTGCCTAGATCTGTTGGCTGGCCGGACACAGGGGCGGATCATCATATGTGGTGATTCCAACCTAGTGATCCGGCAAATCACAGGAGAGATAGACTGTAAGGCGCCACGGCTGAGACTGCTGAACGATCGGGTCATGTCCGCCCTGCGGAAATGGCCGGAACATGAACTGTTACATGTCAAACGAGAGTGGAACAACAGCGCAGACCATCTGGCCACCTTGGCCATGCGAGATCAGATCGGTCTCACCGTTTCAGATCCAGGATTGTTGGACGGATTGGCGGAGATGAACAAGCTACCGGAGATAATCAAACCGGCCGCTAGAGACGAGGACCCCTCGCCCGGATCCAGCCGTCCCGTGGAAGAGGAATATAGCGACCGTGACTGGGAACAGGGCGTTCACGCCCGATCGGACCAAGAAGTGCCCTGCAGCAATAAAAGGTCCCTCTAGGCGGACCCCCAAGCAGGCCGGACGAGACTAACCACGGTTAGTAGTCAACAGTAAATGTTTGGAGTGGGAACGAAAGAGGAACGAATCGATATATTAAAAGAGAAACGAGAGAAATAAAGAATTAAAGCAAGCCCGATTACTCATCCCCGTGGATGACTGTACTTGCCGCGGAGCCGAGTCACCCGAAGTCCAGGGTGGTCGGAGGGCCGTGCGCGGTATTGATTGCGCTAAGGATCTTGCTGGTCAATGGCCTCCAAATATTCGTAAAGGGAGGTGGTCTGATCCAGCGCACCTAGGCCGTGATACCACGTCCCTCCTTCCGCTGCATTTCCGCTCCTGCGGTTTGGTAGATGGAGCATGAACGGGAAGAGAAACAGGTCCAAGTCACAGTTACCATCCCGGATACCCTCCATGATGAACGTACACAGACGGACCCACGCCTCGGAAGCTCGCCCCCGACGATTCTTACGGGCAAGGGAGTACCTGCGGAGAGATTCGTCCACTCGCTTGTCCTCTGCAGAGATGTACAGGAAGTGGGTAGACTCCCAGATGGCCCAAGCGTGAGCCACGGTGAAATCATGAAGTCTCGCCTTGAATTCCGTGAACCATGGGCTGGATGGAAGCCCCATATCCGGCATCTTGGTGTTCAGGATTTTCCAAGGTTTGGTCTTCATGAGTGCGTCGATGGCGCCCGATCCCATCAGGTCAGGGTTCCAAGTCTCTAATGATGGCGTCTTGTGAGATCGAGGGAACAACAGAGAGGTGGACGGAATAGGGAGTGAGCGAGCTGGGAACTGGAGATATCAGCCAGACTGGTATTGCTCAGTTGCTCGACTGGCCAAGGTAGGATGGCGGACCGATCCGCCCCACTGGGGAAGCGCCCGCCCGATAACCACAGAAGCGGAAGTTTGGGAAAAGAGGGCGCAGGGGGTAGAGCACTCTTCCGGACCTTAGGTTTGGCTGCCGGTCGGGGGGTCGACGTGTGGGACGTGACCCGGCCGGGGTTGATCGCCGTTTTTTGGCCGGAGTCTGGGAGAGAGGTTCTGCTGAATCACTCAGGTCGGGAGGAGTCAACCACTGATCAGGGATGTCCTCGTCGTTGTCCTCCACTTTTTCCTCGGCCACTCCGTTGGAACTCGAGTTACGCGCGACCGGAGCGGCCGGGGTGTCGACGATGCCGGGAAGCAAGGATGGGTCGGACGGCTCATGTTCTCCGGAGCCAAAACCTGCCGGCGGCGGAGTCTGCAGATCGATGATCTGATTGGATTCCATTTGACCCGTCGTTCGCCCACCGGAACTAGAAAGGCGGCGACGGGTATCCGCGCGAGAGCGGGATAACGAAACACTGACTCGCTGGGCCTCGTAATCCTCGTCTTCTTCGTCATCATCATAGATACACGAAGGGGAGGATGACCCTGAGTCCGAGGAAGAATCAGGCGACGCGGCCGCTGTCCCGGATGGGGCCGCGGCCGCTTCGGATTCCGAGTCTTCTTCAGAGTTAGAACTGGGGGTGAGACCGGTTCTACCGGGGGTGTATTGAGGAGATGGAAGAGGGGACCGTTTCGCGAACAAGCTGTCATCGCTTTCCGACCCGAGCTCTTCCCCGTCGCCCGACTTGTCCGGAGGACACTGGCGCGAGGGTGGGGATTCGCTCTGCTTCTGCTTCTTAGGCGGGTTAGCACCGGCCAAAGGAGGGCTAGAGCCGGCCGGACGTTTTTGGCCCCGCGATCCTGCCGAGGCGGACGAAGAGTTTGGACCGGCAAGGGGCGAGTCGGAGCCGGCGGGAAGTTCCTCAGGTTCCGCTTCCAATACTGTTCTCTCTCTGTATTCACTATCTGTTATCACCAACTTGATCAAGCGTCAAGGATAGCATCACGACCGACACGTTTGGTACGTTGAATGCAAAAGAATGGATTAACGATTACGTCGGTATACACATCCGTCTCCAACCCGTTTGATCATTTTCCGAACAGACACACCATGATTCTACCCCAACAGAAACAGAATATGTCGCTGCATGGAAGTACCACCTTCTTGACACATCAAGACCCAACATAGCATGTAACTGTAGAATTTTCAAAGTGGCATTTGTCATGGATGACAAAAAAAGTCCTATTAAGCAAAGTTACAGTGGAAAATGTTTGTGTACTACATTTTTAAGCTTCACGTTAAAGAATTTTGTGGTGGAGACGATTTCCAAATCCAGAACGGAGGTTTTGGGTGGAATTCGGATACCCACTAGCCCGGACGACCAACTATCGGTGGGGGTACTCCGTTGATCCTGATCGGCATCAGGTTCGGATGAATCACCACTATGGTGGCTGATCCGACCCTCCCGGTCTTTTGACCGGTCGTCATGGGCGATAGAATCCATGTTTAATTTCATCTCACCTTGTGTACCCATTGGTATTCGGTGGTTACACTCACTCAGGTGGACTCTAGATGAGGAAAATGTTCCGAATCAGGTCGGAGGATGTGACGTTCTCGAGACGGGGGTGTTTTTCGGGTGGAAATCTTCCCCGGAGAACGGGTTAGGGTCGACACTTAATTAAAATATTTAAGGGCACTGATCGGGAAACGTCATCCGATCAGGCCAGTCAATAAACGAGAGATAACCAAAAACCACGAAAAACCACGATATAACCACGATCTTCCACAGTAAAAAATAAACCACAATATTATCTCCACAAAAACCTTTCCAGAAAATAAACGTGCTCCAAACACGTGGGCGTGAGGGGTGAGGGTGTTTAACCCAATGAAATCCCGTCGTGGGACTTACGTCGAGCCAAAGTTCGACTATGCGCGTCTCGTCCGGAAAAAAATGAACGAGGGGGGGGGAGTCTTGTTAGCCCCCCCCCGTTCCCAAAAGTAGCTCCAAGTGGCGCAACGACTTCTTTACTTGGGGAGGGAAAACAGAACCTGATATTAAACTTATAAACCTAAACTCCAGTACCAAATGCAACCTACACCAACCTATGTGGCTTACCTAATACTTCTGCCTTGAACTTCTTGCCACCTGGTTTATTCCAGCATCTTCGTTAGAACGTTCTTAAAAAAACGATCTTCAACCTGATTTGTACCCTTTTTCGACCGATCTTCAACTGATCCCAATCCGGTCCTCGAATGATCTTCAACTGACCTTGATCTGGTCTGAACCAGCTTTGATCGATATTCAACCGACCGGACATTTGCCTGATCTGACCCGATGCTTCTGGGATCGGCACAAAATCAACTCGGAATTAACTTCGAGATCAGCTCGAACCAGCCCGGAATTAGCTTGGAATCACCTCGGACCAGATCCAATCAGCCTGAAACCAGCTTAGAATCACTTCAAGATTAGCTCGAACCTGCCCGAAACCAGCTTAGAATCAACTTCTCTTATCGGTCCAAGCCTGTCTTCTGTCTCCAACATGCGTCAACCCTGGATCGATATTAGTCTTTCTTTGAGGTTGGTTTCGACCTGATTCCTGGAATTCGATTAGGGCCGGTTCGGTAATCCTCATAACTGGTATTAGCTGGCTCCAGCTGATATAAACTATGCAAGCCTCCGCCGCATATACTACTCTTACGTACTCGATCTTCACGTCTTAAGGCTGATCCAACTCATTTGGTCGGTTAGCCAAGTTCTCAACACCACGCCACTTGAGCCACTTTGATCAGCGATAATTGGCTTCCACACTCATTCTCCACCATAACCAATACATCAAACCATCTATAAACTTTGCTATGTTACGTATGTCTGAACTGGTTCGAGTATAAAGTCAACCCGGTCTGGCATCTGGACATTCTTGTCTGCTCGTTATACTTGGCCGATCCACTTTTCCCTGGGAGAGGACGACTTTAGTACTTTTCTTCATATTCTCCACGACCCCGTTATCGTTTGCACGCTTTCGAGCCGGGTCGACTCGTCCTACGTAGCTAATTGACACTTCCTGCCCTTCTATGATGGGTGCTTTCGAGATCATATAGCTAGCGCAGCGGTGTGTAAATTCGCATTTACATATTTAAAAACCGCTTTACCACAGCCACCCCTGAGTCTGGTCGCTACCGCACATCTGTAGCGACCTGATCTCATCAAGCACGGTTCTCCATTTCGGAAATGTTCAAACACTTTTGTCACTATTCTGGTAAAGTCTGCTAATCGTTCGTTGTCCGCATACTTTCATATCACTAATCTTCAAGACCTATGCAGATCGCGTCTTCATACATCGTGTGCCGTAAAAATCATTTCTACAGTCGAGAAAAATTCTTGCTCACTTGTTTAATGGGTTGGCCTCTGCCCATGGATGGCAACACATAAAGTGGAAGAAAACTGCATGAGCGGTCGGGCGTCATTATGTTCGCCAAAGACATATTGTTTCAGGAGTGACGACCCATTCTCTTAAAACAATACACGTCAGTGATCGAGCCAATTATAGAGCGGAGTCTAGTCATCTCCAAAAGGAAAGGAATCGGTTGATCGATACAGCGATCGAGTGAAGGCTACTGCCTAGGAAGAAACCGTCAAGCATGCATGCAACTCAGGAAGCAGATCGACGAGGTTACAGCTCCAGAAAAACACCGATCTAGTTGGGCAATTAACAGTTGCGCTGGGCGTTACATGAATTTGAACCTGGGAGACCTGATCGAACCAGCGGTATTCTCCGTTAGATCGCCCCAAACTTGTTGTCCTTCCCCGGCAGCTTCAATCACTACTCTCAAGGAAGATTAGAGAATATTTAGAAAACCTGACCCTATACAAGGTGGTGTAAGCCATGTCAAGCGCGGTGCTGTAAGGGCCTCATTCATTTCATTACACTTTTGGACCCCGACTCTATCCGACTTGGATTTTCGTCGACGGTGAGACTCGAACCCGCAATCTCCCGGTCCCGAGGGCAGGGCCTTAACCACTACACCAAATCAAGGAAGATTAGAGCGCACTGTCTATTGCCTTCGTCACCATTATAGACCGAATTTGCATGTATATCCAAATCTAAGCGCAAGTGTAATCCACAAATCATCACCGTTCCGAACCTCAACAGGTCGCCGTTTACAGAACTTAGTTCACACAGAAATCATAAAATGCAAAAGATCCAGCGGAACTTCTTAACGGCAGTTTGAAGAAAGGCGCCGAAGACGTCATTTGAACCACTAAGGCTGCTGTCGATGATGCTCATATGGCCAGATAGAGCCCATAATGCTAACAGTGAAGCGCGTGATGCTTTGTAGGCTTCGGAGCCATGTATCTTCGCGGAGAGCAGGCTCGTTCACCTGAATCACCGCGTACTTAAGACCACCTCAAGGTCTGAACCTTCACTGTATAATTTAAACCTGACGATTACGTTGCAGCACCAGTTTGTGGTAAAACGATTCACCAAAAAATCAGGATTAAGTGGACCACATATATCCGTTGATTGGTGGCGATGAGAACACCCATCAAGATGGGACCGTTGATGGGTGGGACAGACTGATTCTGTTCACGATGACATATCGCTGACAACGGGCTATCGTAAATGCGGAGGAAATAAGAGAATATCGTTATCGCGCCTGGTCCCAGATATGAGCGGACTAGTAAATATCACGGTGATCTGGATACCGGATGCTGGGTTGAGTTTATGTGAACATGCAAGACGAGATCAGCCGAGACAAGCCTGATTGGCAGCATCAACGACAGTGGGGTATATCAGGAACATCAGAACCCGGTCATTGAAGTGGGTCAGGGATGATCCAGATGTTGAAGTTGAATGGGATATCGAAATCTCGGTCTGATCAGTCGAATAACTTGACCCCGCTATAGAAAATGAAGATCAGGTGCACGACAGAGCTTGATATGCAACGTGGTAAGCTATTTGAGCCTTACCGAACTGGGATAAGCGATAAAGGTTGATGGATCCACCCAGAATCAGCATAAAGAGGTCGGATCAGGTCCAATTTCAAGAGAAATGCTGAGGCGGTGCGATCCTTGCGGTCCCACATACAATGGAGGTCGAAGATATGGTTGGGTGAGCGGGCGATGTCGATGTTTTGCTGATCGCTCACTGTGCTGATTGCCCTGATCACTGTGCTGATCACTGTGTTGATCACGAACCAAGCCTGGTCAGCCCCGAATCAGCTTCCAGGTGTTGAGGGAGATGGAGTTTTAGTCAAGATGGGGTTGGTATGGGACGAGCAGTGCCTAAGAGACTAATCCCGAACTGGTTCTATGCAGATTCCCGAGGAACCAGGCTGGTTGAAGATTTCCATAGAATTTGATCGTGATCGGTCCAGAAGTGGGACGGGTTGTTTCACCAAGAGATGGACCTGTTCGTCCATATGACACATCTCGACCTCCAAACGCTTCACTTCCTCGGCGGTGCGAATCTTGTTCCGGA
>MIQA02000853.1:14834-43582 GCA_001887855.2 Sclerospora graminicola | reverse complement strand
TCCGATAATTCTTTGTGGAAAGATTATCGCTCAACGGATAAAAGGTACTCCGGAGATAACAGGCTAATTGCTCCTAAAAGCTCCTATCGACGGAGTCGTTTGGCACCTCGATGTCGACTCATCACATCCTGGAGCTGAAGAAGTCAAATTATAATTTTATTACAAATAGGTTATATTTTTCATTATTCCAAATAAATGCTAATAAGTACTATATTTTTAATAAATATTATTTTTTTATCTATTATTTATTATTTTAATGGTATTGTCAATTTTATTATTTTTATTTAATTAATAAATGATGTCGGTACTTATCCACTGCACTATTTTCACTTCAAATAGTGTTAAAATGCGAAGTATTACGGTAACACTAAATTGTTGTTATTATGTTGGTTACATAATGATAACAAGTACGGTACTACTTCTGGAGCGCTCTTTTGGAAGATTTACGGTACATCGCTATATTTGGAGTAAATTTGGGGTGAAAGGAATTCGGCCCATAGCCAACTTTATTTTGAGGTAAGTACCAATTGTTTCGTCAAATGCCAAACTAGAATCAGCAAGGACCAAAATTATTCGTCGGACCTGTTACAAATAGTACTCCTAGAAACAATCAAATTTCAAAAATTGATGTGTGCTAGAGTTGGCATTTTCATATACAGTAGTTCTAAAAGTGGTAACTTTATTTTGCTGCCGCTGTTATGTATATTTTTCATGCAAACTTTCAAATGTACGAGGCGTGTGGCCGTCATCACTTGTGCCTTCGTTGCAGCTTGTGATGAGGAAAAAAGTTTCATTCCACCTTCTTGAGGTATACAGAGGGAGACATTGGTTTTAAAGTGAAAAAAATGCTCCTGGCCACCCTTAATAACCTCGCCTTCGTGCTCGTAGTACATTAATGTGTGAGCAATGGTTTGCTGGACTCAGGGAATTTGGTGCTAGCTGCAGAGTATAGCGTTTACGTGAAGTGGATTTGAGACAATGAGTATTAGTACTGCATGATACCACACATGGATGTAAGCTGGTGGAAGATGTTGTGCCGCTGCTGGAGTATTATTATACGGAGCGTACTCCAGGCGCATATATTGAGCGGAAGAATAGTTCGGTGGCGTGGCATTACCGCGCTTGCGTAACATAGATAATGGGCTCTTAGTTTCATTACGCGAGATTACGAGATATCTTCTGGTGTCTGTGTATCCTTCCTGGTAATCGATATTTAGAAGTGCGACCGCAAAAAAAATTAAAATCATTTTGAACTATGGAGTTTAAAACAAACCGGCTGATGATAATGATCCCATCTAACTAGTTCTGATGACTTTAATTCTGGAACTACTGACAGTGATTATTTTGTGGAGATAGAAATGAATCAGGACATATTGCCCTGATCTTGGTGCCTTAACTTTGGCGCAACTGAATAGTGCACATGAGAAGCATCCAGTGGATTTCGTGCTCGTAATTGCATCGGGGGACGACCGAGCGGATGAAGTTTTGTTCACATTTCTAGTACCTCCACCGTTCGATCTTGATGCATACTCGCGACAAGTCGAAACGGTAGTACGTTAGTTTCTCCACAGCAGAAGGATTTAATGTTAAAACTAATTCTGATGAATTAAGTTGCCCGTCCCCACGACCTGGAAAAGTCAGGATTGTTAGTCAGCCGTACAGAATCAGCTGCAGATGAAGTCGACGATTGTCGATATCGGTTTCCCGTCAATACATTCGTGTGCACCCTCGGTCGCAAGCCTTCTCAAGCAACATAGTTTATGAAGAACCCGGGAGATTTATTTCAACTCTTACAAGTAATAGGTATGAGCAGTCATATTCACAAGCAGCGCGTACTTTCCGTCGGTAGTGTTGGGGATAGGGCTATTGAAGATATTTCATGCGAAGTAAGCCGATGGCGTTGCCTAGCCTAAAGCATTGCGTTTACTCGTTTGCTGCAATTGTGGAGGACGATACAAGACGACGTTAAGAATATATTTGAAGCTAGAGTCGTGAAAGCGAATTTTGAAAGAAGGCAGAGGATGAATCGTAAAATGTTTACCGTTTTCATTGCACAGTAGGAAGAACCACTCAGATGTGTAGCGTCTCATGTCGCTATCCAGACACGTAAGAGCCGTTTTCAACTGGTAGAAGAAAAATATCTTTGTTGCTAGCTGCTGATGACTTGAGTCCAGTGCAGGCATTACCTCCATTTTAAATTCAGCCAAGATCTCTGGATCGCCAGCCTTTGCTAAATTGTATCAAACAATTATTATTATGTTTGGTTGATGATGTTGATAGTTATACCCTTTGGAAAACCGTTTGGGATGGTTAATATAGTTTATGAAAAGGTTTCGAATAATTTTGGTCATTGCTGATTCTATTTTGGACATTTGACGAAACCAATTGAGCTTTGGTGTATAGTGTAGGTTTCAAAACTACTCGTACGTTATCTATTACGTCTCGACACTTCGCATGTATATAAATAAGGTAGCAACTTAATCACTTCTTAATTAATACACATTTTATTAACTAAGTCCCTGTGTCCAACTTTCACGACTTCGTCTAATTTGGCTTGTTATACCTTGATATAGTATGGTATAAGATTCAACGATGGAGTGCAGAGTTCCGACTTGCTTTGGTGAATTATCGACTACAACTAGGCTAAAGCATAAGTTCCTACTGCAAAATGGATAAAAGTACTTTTTAACAAATAGTGCAGTGGATAAGCACCAACTTGGTAAGTCAGAGGTAGTGGGTTCGACCTCACACAACACACATTATCAATGTACAATATTTTAAAATAAATATTTTATTTTATCTTTTTATTATTTTAATGGTATTACAATTTTATTATTTTTATTTTATATGATGAGGCCTGGTAACCAAGTAATATTGAAACTTCGGTTTCAAAAAGGCTTGGTAATCTACAATGCAGTTTCTTCATTGAAAGTGCATTAGCTGAGGCAATTTGTGGTTGTCTATAATAAATGATGTTGGCGCTCATACAATGCACTATTTTCACTTAAAATTATAATTTCACCAACAAAACTACGTGAACCAGGAATAGACATATTAGCGAATATATAAATAAATAATACAATACAAAATAATGGATGATATGACTTCAAATAATATAGTGGATAAGCACCAACTTGGTAAGTCAAATGTAGTGGTTCGATCCTCACACAAAACAAATTCAGGAAAGGGACCTTTATAGAACCCACTACCTCTGACTTACCAAGTTCGTCCTTATCCACTTAACTATTTGAGCCCCCACCTAAACCCCTGGCTTACCAAGTTGATCCTTATCCACTGCACTATTTGAACCCCCAGTTAAGCATTGGTTCGATCAAGGGCCCTTTTCTAAATTTAAAACATCCCTATGTGTAAGGACCAATTTGGTAAGCCAGAGGTGGTGGGTTCGATCTTTACACAAATTTAGGAAAGGGCCCTTTCCTAAATTTGTTAATTCCGCCTACGATGCGCTGTTGCTTCAGTCGCGCCGTGGATTCCTTTAAAAATCTTTGGAGATCGACCATGGTAGAGTTGTACAGTGCACCCATGGACGATCCGATAAGATTGACAGTTTCCGTTGAAGGGATGTCTACGCGTTGTAGCCCATTGCCGTTGCGTTTGTTAACGTTAACGGCTACTAGTTTACATGGTATGACGAATAGGATGATCCATATCGCTTGAAAGCTCACCTTCTGTACCGGTCAGCACTGGCGGCTACGCTCTCTCGGTGGACTCTTGGATGAAAAGTTGACCGGCTAGGGCAGCGGGAGGAGGGTTAGGACGAGTGGGCGGAAATCTTCATCGGGGAGCGGGCAGCAGTTATACTTGACTTCTGTAAACCGCGAAAACTGGACCGAGATTACTCAATCGGCCAGCACAACAAAAGAAAACAAGGGGGTTACTTCTATCTTTTTTGAACTTGGGAACGGCATCGGCGAGTAGCCAGAAAGTGTGTATATGCTGTCATTAACAGTGTTGACTCCGGTGGGGTCAATCCCCACCTTCGAGTCACGGGTCACGGCCAAAAATACTACACCCCCACCCCTGCTTTAAATGGGCCAATGACAAATTCTTAGGGATCATGTGACCCATGACCCGTTAGGAATGTCCCTTAGAAAGAGAAACGTATACTGATTTCATCCCTACAATCCAGTATGAACCTTTGGTGTATCCTACACAAAATTTGGTGACCCACCTGCTACTGTATCTCCAAACGCTTTCTTTCGCTTTGTTGAGAAGGAGGAGACCCATCAGTACCTTGTATGGCTTTCATTGAAGCGCCAGACATCTCCAAAACGATCTTAGCACTAGGAGGAGAAAACGGAGGGGGAGGAGGCGGCGCAGGAAAGTATTGAATCTCCATTGCTTAGTCAGCACTATCTAGTTTACGCGAGCCGTCGTGCTGGTCTTCATTTCCCCCAATTAATTGATATTTAGGTGGTGTACAGGGCGGAGGGAAAAGCGTTGGAGGAACTTCAGGACATGGCGGAAGACGAGACAAGAAACTTCTCTCTGGCCACTCTCGAGCAGAACCGTCGGAGGTTATGGTCACACTGAAAATGGGGTACCATGGTCATATTGTAAAATGGTACGGATGTTTTGAATCGTCTGTATACAGCCCAAAGAATTTGAGAAGAACGATTGGTAAATGTGTAAGTACATCGTGTTGGAACATGCTACCGCAAAATACGGATAGATGCAACATTAAAATATACCCTCATACAAAATAATATGGGGTGTTATATCTTTCCGCATCATTGAAATAGGCTCTGATTGGTCAAAAAGATAAAAAAAATCATTTTTCAAAAGATGTCCATGACACTATAAAATCTCAAAATAAGGTATTATCTTGCTTTTACACCGGTTATAAAACAGTACAAGTTGAAGGACCGAGAACTTCGTATCACTGAAGGTCGATGCCTAAGCTGCCGAAGTTGATACCGCCATCTTCAGCCTTATGCAATTTTACTTACTTAATTAATTAATTAATTTTACTCTCTCTAGTATTTTCCAATAAAATATTCTTTGATTGCTCTAGCGTTCCTTGCTGAAGCTGCTCTAAAATATGAGTAGACCCAGCAATTATGGATAGTGACGGTGAGATGGCGTTCTCCATTGGCGCAAGTTCCTGAAGACGTTGAGGTAAATATGTTCTTAATACCATAAGCCCGTTAAAGTGTTGGAATTTTGATATGAAGTAGGCATTTATGCGGTTTAATCTTCCAACGTTTACCAGGATGGTGTAGAAAAGACTCTACCTGTAGAAATTCTGGATGCGGATGCTTCTTGTTTAGTCGATCAGTACATGCAGGTGCTTAGCACCTCTTTGACAGATTTCAAGTTCACGGGACTTCAAGAACGTGCTGGCTCCATGGAATTTCAGCGCGGGAAACAGCGACAACCGCGTCTCATTTGCAGTATCCATGCATTCCATTAGTCTCACACCTTCGTCCAACAGTGAAAAAAACAAAATTTTCAAGAACCCCCCAATAATTGCGCGTTTGAGCGCCATGCGCTCATAAGAATAAACGCAAACACGCACTTAAGGCATTGGCAACATCATTTAAAGCAGTTAAGCGCTTTGTTGCAGCATAAAAAACAGGAAGAGTTACAAAAGTGCGCGAAAACTGCACTTCTTCTCATAGATGCTGCGGTGCCGAGAAATACTGCAATCGGCCACCATATACGTGCAAATGTAGACATAAAGGCGCCTTTCAAAGTCATTCCAGACAGTTTACAGAGCAGTCGTGATAGCCATATTGATGCCACGATGTTGCCAAAATTTGCACTTCGTTCGTTACTTATAGTGACATGAGTTGAAATCGCCCAAAATGGCTGGAAGCACACTGTCAAAGACCTCGTGGTCTTCCCACGGGTGTCTACAGGTTGGTATCACGTGCCCGCCACTCATTTTCCCACGTGTTTTTTTCATGTGATGCTTCAAGTGGTAAGCGTTCGATCTTTGTCATCTTGACAATCTCCTGGAATCGCCAGCTCCGCTTGAATTTCTCGGACGGTTTTCCACGTGCGACCAGGCTAAAGGGATGGTAATGGGGGGCTTTTCCACCACCTCTACAGTTGAAATAGACAACAGGAAAGAGGTAAATCACGACTGCAAACAACTTTAAGTCACCACAATGCGGGATTTCAACTAAGCCGCTCGAATTGCGACCATGGCGCTGCAATGCTCCTAAATATCCACACTTTAATTCAGACCCCTGAGCTGGCAGCGTCACTTCAAGACGTCGTAACTCGAGCAAAAGGGAGAGTGCGAGCAGTGCAATATTAGCAAATAATGGAAACAATCCCTTGCAAATTGGAAGAATCGACGTCTCGTGTCTCAAGTACAAAAACGCCTAATAAATGGCTCATTGGCTGCAGCGGAGACATCTGCTATACCAGATCACGAAAGTAGGTAGAAAAGTTCAATAACACAAGGAATGTGATCACTAAGCGATTGAAACGATGCCAAACTCACAAACGCGCCCCCCAGCGGTGCTAATGGGGACGATGCCGGGTTCCAGGACGCATTTTCCCTATTACAGTACTAACTGCTTACTTGCAAAGAGGTTGGGTCTGATAGCAGCATCGTGTTCTGTAAATCTTCGCAGTTTTTCTTTCCTAGTCCACCGCCTTAACATAAATAGGAGAATCTATTGCGGGGTTTGATTGGCTAATAATGTTTATTATTTAAGGGTCTGGCGTTGCATCTTTCCGCATGTTGCATTCATCCGTATTTTGCGGTAATACACAAGACTTGTACGTGTTGAGATCAAGTGAATAACATGGTAATCCAAGGGCGAAGGGACAGTCGTATAATCCATCATAATTGGACTGATCGTGCCTTTGAAATGCTGTAGACACAGAGCAAAGAGATAATCCACTCGCTCGCTAACTGAAAGCTAATCGCATTGTCCACGAACGTATAAATCCTTGCTTTCCGGGAATTATGACAGCCGTGGACAGGATGTCTGATTCTTATAAAACAGCTTTTGGTATAGTATGTTAATAAAATGGTGCTGGCGAATAACAATCGTCATCTAGGTTTGGTAGACGTTTTAGTATATACGAGGGAAGCATATTAAATTCTTGAGGTGTCTCGACCACGACAAGTTCAATTGAAAATGGACGTTCTTTATCTGCTTTGTTGCGTGTACAAAGTGCTCAAGTAGCTAATTTAAAAATGCTATATTCTCAAGTATGAAGGCAAGAGTCCGGTTCCAGGGGTAAGACAGACGTCCAGCATGACTACGAGCTCTTTTTTTACTTAAGAGTGCAAATGGAGGAAATTACTTAATGGGGCCGAAAAAATGGGTTCAACCTTAATGGGGCCGCTCGGACTTAGATCTTCGTTGCAATCTTTAGCTCGATGTAGCATCTTCGACTGGTTAAATACGTCAGTGTTCCACCCGCATCAAAGCGAGTTCTTGGTGGTTATCACTTGCTGGCTTTCATCGTTAAGGTGAATAATATGCTCCACCTTTTTCATTTTTTGCAACGCCTGTGTGCATTTTCAGTATTTAAACCTGTGAGTCTGGCTCATGCACTCTTCGTGTTGGAATTGGATATTTGAAAGAGCTGACCAAATCAAACTCTCCGCATCTAAAGAGTTTCTCAAGAGACCGGGGATACTAATGTTTTAGTCTACGAGCGGCCCCATTAGGGTTGAACCCATCATTTTTCGGCCCCATTAAGTAAATCTCTCGTGCAAATGTCTTTATTGGCTGCAATTTAAAGTATCTGCTTGCGACTTGTACACGCCTCAGCGTCCGTTAAGGTGTGTTTTAGACATTGTAGAACCGGGTTCAGACCATCAGCTATAAGCTGCACAGGCTGGCCGAGCTTGAGGTATCATGTCGTTTCCATTTACGATAAGGTTCGACAATTACTGGGGAATTTGATGTAATAAGGTGGAAACGTTGAATATTGAACGATACAACATTAGTTATTAATGATCGTGACGAGTTTGCTATGATAAAGCTTTGGTGGGAATCCTTTCCGTAAAAATTTGCAGAAATTTAAAAATGGCGGATGTGGAGTTGAATCAAGTGTCTGATCTCTTATTTTTCAACAGCGCCGATGAAAGCTCTTCAGAAACAACCTGAATGCGGGGACTAGGCTTTCTCCGCACTAACAGAAACCTAGTTTTAGCTAGTGACGGCATAACGCAGGTTCGTTGCATCGTGCTTAACCTATAAAACATTCCTTTTCTCGTTTACTAAACCAAGTAACTCCATCACTATTGTCCATTTTAGTTTGGTAGTCGGGTCAATCCGTTGCGTTGACCTACATATCATCATCGTTCAAGCTTCCGGTGACACTCTCTTCGCTGATGGGGTCATCGTCGGAGCCGACCTACGATAATCAGTAATACCGCTGCCTGTTACTGGTGGATCTTGCGGTTCAGTTTGAGTAGGTCGACTTACCTAATGGTGATTGGTGAGATGGATCCCAGCAGGGAGAAATCCAAGATGCTACGTGACTGCCCTAGGAGATTAAAGTGCGTGTGGAGTACACCACGAAGTGTAACTTCTTATATGGGAGACGATTGGCAGCATGATGGCATGATACTTGCTCACGGATGAGGCCTATCCACTAACTACGTCGAAGATCTTTACAAGATTTAATCCATGCGACCTCAGACAGATGATGAGTATCTGATGACTGAGAAATTTAGCCACCTTGTGTGCAACGCACCAGTAGAGCCCGCATAGACTATTCCTGTGTCCAATGGCCTGAAATGTCATCCTATAACAGTTATATCTTCTCATGAATAGAATCACAGTTAGCAAAATGAAGGTAGAGAGAAGCCAAAGAGGGGCTGGAATTCCACTAAGCTGTATGGGTTCCGATTATTTGACATCCCGTCTCAACCTGCAAGTGAGATGTTACTCGCCAGAGGTGCCAAATCCATGGAGACGCTCATCATTATCTTGCCTGACGTCGGAGTTCTTGGATTTGGTCTTTTTGAAAACGACGGAAGGTGCGTTCTTGGTGTCTCTCGAATAGCCCAAAAGCATAGCCGTTGCCCGTTCTTTGTCTTTTCTAGAGCACCATAGCCACATAGTTCGTTGGCCAGTAGGAGATATTGTATGTCTAAGTAGATTTTCAAAGAATCCGGCTATGACCCCTGTTAGCAAATTTTTATTACATGCATGTTACCAGAGAACGTACCAGTTGGATACGCATTAAGGACTGTAGGATCCCCTCTTAGACGATCAGGCGGAGAAAATTGCACACGAATGCAGCAGCAGCTGAAATTGCACCCTTACAGGTTGTTTGGCTATGCAGTGCGGGCACAAAGTGATAGACGCGTAGGTAACCAATCCGCCATCGATCTGATGTGGCAAAAACGTCCTTCCTGATTCCACAGTCGTTCACTACCTTGAGAGCATTCAGACAAAGCATAGTTGCTGATATGCGGTAGCTCTCTTGGCGGACCTAATTGATTCTATTTTGCGATGCATATCTCTGCGGCCTACGACAGCACCGACCGCCTCCACGCTGCCGTAGATTATGATGGCTACCTTTACCTGCTGCACAAATTTGAGCAATAGTTGTGCGTTACGTGGTCGACTTGTTGAACTGTTTCAGCTGAATGCAGCGTTGCTTTCGGCCATAAGTAGGATTCTTTACCGGTGACTAAATGTGAGTAAGATTTCATAAAACGGGCGTCAAGGTCACTTCTTATATCCACAATATAGGAATATTATGTTTATGGCTGTAGATAACGTAGAAAGGATTGACAGCTTTCCTGCTCGAGTGGTTGTCGACGCCCCACTGTAGTATGAAAGTTTTGTGGCTACTAAAGTGATAGACCGTTCAATTTAAGTTATTTTATATATAGTAACCTTCGTTTTGCTCGATTTGCATTTTCCTAAACAATGTGATATAATTAGATGGTATACGCCGGCGTTCAAACGGACGCTAACGAATATCAGACTACTGTATACGGGGAGTAGCAAAGGTTGGTTGGCCTCTTAAACTATATTTAGGATTTTTTAACATATAACTGGAAACCTTCACTCGTGTAAAATCTAAGATTAATAAAGGCGTCAGGTGTGAACCACACACTATAACCAAACCTTGTCGCGGTGGGTTCATATGGCTTCCCTCATGATATTCTGCAACATGATGTGCCTGAGCTAAACTGTAAACTTATATGGCCACTGCCAAGTCATCTTCATAGACCAAACTTGGGGTTGAGCTCTTCATAATGTAGCACACTGCAAAAAAACATTGTTCTCATCATATTGTCATTGTTGTCCAGATAACAAATATTCTGTTTAGATTGTACACAGCAGACAATTGATTATTTGCCAAGTACATTTGCACTGTGAAGTTAAACAGGGAACCCTTACTCTGCATTCTTTTAGGTTAATACTTAATTTAATATTCATTTCTTTTTACCTTATATCTACTACTCGGGGGTTCGGTTTTAAATGGATATTTTCCAAATTTTTGGGCAGCGCTCCGCCTCGATTTTTTTTGGTGCGATATTAGCGATGAAGGGTTTACTACATGGAATTTATAGTAACAAGTGGCCACTTCAAGATGAAAAATCTGTGTTCTACAAGCAATGACGGGTGTGCATGTTCCAGCGCATCACATTAAAAGCACGGCATCAACATTATTGACATCTCTCTCTACTTTTGATAAATCTACTATCCTTGATGTGTGCATGAGAAACGCCCAAGCGTCCCAAAAAACTTTCGAATCGCAAGAGAGATTTGTTGGGAGCTCGCCGGTGTGGAGAAGAGCTTCCTTCTTTAGATGGCCGATGCGAAAGTCGTTCTTGCCCTCGTTCTTCATGACAAACTTCATCATATACTGTTGGTTCAGAAAGGTCTTGTTTAAGGTAACGATGGAAGACGCCCAGAAGGCGCGCTTGACTTTAGTGATGCGCTCGACCTGCGACCGCGGCATCGTGCGGTCTTGCAGTGGTTGGACACTGTTGAAGAACCCGAGATCCAGAACGGTGAGATTAGGTCTCTGCGCGGGCTGACACGATTTCTGGATCTGTCAGTCGCCAGCAGCGAAGACCTCTGGGTCGTCGGCTTTCACATGACGGTTGGTGTTTTCTTGCTGAATGAAAATTTTCATATGCATCTCGTGGGGCAGCCACTTTTCCTTGATCACCGGAATCACCTTCATGACCAGTATATCCCGCGACTTGTTGCGGTCAATACTGCACGGCTGCATAATAGTGACACCAGCGACAAGATTTTTGCTCCGACGCTGCGTCACGTATGGCCCCACGACGAGCCAGATGCCAATCAGATTATCAAAGCCATCTTGCGGGTGGTCCACAGTGCACAAAAACATCACCTTGAGAATGTACTGGTTGCTTTGGGCAAACTGATCAGGCGGATTCTCCAGCGGATCCCTAAGACCGGAGAGGATGTAGAGCTTCTGGCCGACTTTATTCACGTAAACCCATTTTTCGTCAATGTGGACGACGTTAAACATAATTTGGAATACATACGCACCATCCGAAAGAATTGCAACATGACGACGGCTAAATGCTACGCGGTCGATGCGATGGTTGAGCGAGAGGAGCGAGCGCGTATGCTTGAGACACCGCGCCAAGAAGCCTTCAGAGATCAGGTTTTGCACGAGGTAGCCACTAATTTCAGCTCCATGTGAAAAACGATCTGGATCGTGCGGGTCTGGATGGAGATACCCTCGATAAGGCCGCAAAGCGCGAGGCGATCAAGTTTCTTCCTGCCCCGACGATACGCCCTCAGCGGCCACACGAGGGCGCATTAACGCCATATCGCGTTTCCAAATACGCGAGACGGCTCTGTATTTGACATTAAATCTGCGGCCCACAGACGAGAAATCACCGTGCGTGAGCTTGCCGTTGTTGCTGCGTAGGAGAAGAGTATCCCAGAGCGCCTGCTGCTTACAGCGGGTTTCCGCAGTTCAGCGGTTTTCCGCAGGGTCCATCAGCTGGCCAATCACATGCCTGTATTTCATCTACTTGTGACACGATTGGCAGATTGCACGAAACCTGCTGTTTTTCGCAGTTTTTCGCACTGTAAAGATGAGGAAAAGCAATACGATCCTGATGAGCTAGAGAAGCCTGTGCAGGACCACCTAGCTGGCGTTAAATGATTCGTAAGATGTATCCCAATATTTCTGAGAGAACCATCTACGATCATGTAAAACTTGCTAAAGAGAACCAGTCTCCTGCAAAACCAGTCCCAGCTTCTCTTTTGACGAAAGAAATAGAAGACGCCATGGAAACGTGAGTCGCAGCAATCCAGAGGAAAGGATTACAAGTTTCACAGGACACTATCCTAATAAATGCCAATGAAGTGTACCAAAAATTGGTGGGACAACGCGATCTTCCGTAATTTTTGGGCGTGGTTGGCTCGATCGACCGATGCAGCGTCACCCAAACCCGACGCTTCGGTCAGCTCAAGTTATACAGCGAGCTCGAAATGCTCAAGAAGGGATGCTTCATGGAAACTAGTGAAGCATGCCGCCGAGAGGAACCTAAGTGCAGACCGGATTTTTAATCTGGATGAGACAGGCTTTGGCCAACAAAACAAGACAAAGCGTGTTGTGGCAGTCCGTGGTTCACGTAACGTGTGGTCAAAAAGTATTGAACCATCTTCTCAATTGACATTAGTCTCTGCTGTCGGTGCTATCGGGTTCGTTTTACCTCCATTATTCATTATGCCTGGAAAGCGGCTAAATCGTGACGTTATGGATACATGTGCAGTCTCTTACGCCACTATCACAACAGCAAAGAAAGGCGTTATCAATTCATCCGTGTTCTTGAAATGGCTTCAGCGTCTCAGTAGCAACATACCCAGCATCCTATAGTGTTGGTGTATGATGGTTACAGTGGCCATTACAATGGAGCCATCATCCAAAAGGCGATTGATTTGAAGATAATATTGGTCCTACTACCAGCCGACGCCACGCATAAGATCCATCCATTAGATATTGCAATGTTCATATCGTTTAAAACTTGAATTCAAGGCAATGTGGAAGCTGTTAAGATAAAAAAATGACGTGACTTCATTCTAAAAAAGAACGATTGAAATTACATCCACCGCATGGATTGATAGTATTGAGCGCAATGCTACAAATATTTTAGCTGGATTTCGAGCAAGCGGATCATGGCCCATCCCATTCCTACTAATGCACATCGTTGGCGTTTCTTCAAGGATGGCGGTGTTTCTGACAGCAATTAAGAATATTCAAACTGGATACGGCACGCCGTCAGAGGCGAAGTTCTCCTCTTGCCACCTCCTGCTCCGACAACACCTGAACGACGCAAGACAGTCTATTGCAACATCCGCTTGCTCACCAGGAAACAACTTACGGAGCTCGACGCATGAAGATTTTCCAGGAAAAACGCCTGTTTTTGATACTTTTGGTTGTTTTTCGGTCGACTTTGGTCAGCTGTTATAATTATTCAGAGAAATCTCTAAGGATAACCCTTCACACCACCGCCTAATCCATGATTAGAGCTTGTTATTGCTTTATGTGGATTCCACATGTCTGCTGATGTGTATGGAATGGCAGTGATACAGGGAACAATAGGCAGAACCACTGCCTATTGTTCCCTGTATCATTGCCTTTCCATACACAATAATGATGACTTCTGGAATGGTTATCAGGTAACTATCGAGTGAACAGTTTCCCTTCTGTTCCTCTATCTAACACCAATACGTGATCAGATTTCACAGTACATTCTGGGCAACTGGTAAGTTGAGCAAATTTTAACCCTTATTAGTGAAATTCGGCACTATCAAGAATGCTTATTCAGCCATCGAACACAACTCTCGCGATGGATATTCCGATTTTCAATCATTTTGCGACAGACTACTCTTTTCGGGGAATGGGCATTCTCATCAAACACATCATAAACATTATTCCAAATCATTATGATCGACACAATTTTAAAATTGTTAGTTTAGTATAAATAATAATTAAAAAAATAAAAATATTATTATAAATAGCATCGAAAATATTATTTTTTTTAAAAAAAATGGGCATTTATTGTCGGACATTTGATAACCAAAATACCCACTGCCCATAATATTCATGTCAATGGTGGCACCTTTTTTTCCATGGTACTACAAAACCTGTCAAAATTGATGTGATCGTCTACCACAAGCACTTGTAAAAAGTCACATTGAGCTACCCAAGGTATGTGTAAACACACTAACCTGACGTTATGTTCAAAGGTAATTCATAAGTACAAACACTATCTGATCAGAGGATAACTGAGGTCACCTCCGCTCGGCCGGGTGGTCACCTGGTGAAGCTTCTGTTGTCAGTCGACAATCGACCCCTACAAAATTAGGTGTGAAGGTTGGTGTACTGCGGTGCATCTTTTTATTTTGAGTTTAAACCATGACAAATGCATGCTATCTATGATATCTTCCCAATCACGGATACTAAGATTGACTACAGACAAATTTTTCAGCTCCAGTACAACCTTGTCGATCGCTCCCTGAAGTTCCGCGCTCTCTTAAACTTATGCTGTACCATCGCTACTATTGGAAGTAGCTTGCTCTGTTGGAATCCAAGCCTGATGGTCGACTTGCTGATGCTCTCCCACACTTTACAGCCCACTTTGCCACAATGTCTCGGCGTGGTGGCGTCCTGAAGAAGATGCCCCATCGTCCCCTTTTTGGTGCTCGTCTAGCTGGTGTTTTAGGTGCTCAACCCAACGGCGCCTCAAGCGACCTTTTGTAGGCTTAGCTCATACTGCATCGGCCGGCTGACAATCCCGCCGGTATCAAAAGTTCTCAGTGGAGCTGCATACGCCTCGACCTCAGGAATCCTATACCCGCTAAAATCTAGGAGCCTGACTGGCTCGCTGAGCACGACGCGGTGTCCAAAGTGGAACCGTTGGAATTCCATCGTCAGGGCACCGGTCCACCAAGCATACTAGCTCACATTAAGGCGCACGTTGTGCTGCTATTGTAACCGTTTCCCTACGCGCTTGACGAATGCATGCCATATGGACGCGTTCTCAGCCTAGCTGACTTCAAACTTGGCCGGAGCGGTCTTCAATACGAAAAACCGTGGCTACTTCCACCCAGTTGAATCGCCTAAGAGCACCGCTGGCATTCGCCTTTTTCTTCTTACCGCATTTAATTCTTACTGTCTTTGAGGGAGTCGTGCGCGATAGAAGTTCGAAGAAGACACCTGTTTGGTTTTTCCCTCGGCAGCAACCGGAGCTTGCACCGCTTTAGAGAACGCTAGCGCTCGATCCATGTCATCATTTGGTTTAGTGTCCCTTGGCTCGAAGCGACAAGGGATGTCGGTTTGTAATCCGCGTAGCCACCGCTACATGGCCGAAAAATGCGCCTTGGGAATCCGGTAGCCGTGGGCAATTTCTTGGGCCTTGAGCTGCAACATCTGAGCCAAAAATTGGCACGCCGTCCCTGCGATAGTCGCCCCCACCCACTTGACGAGTAAAAAGTCTCGGCCACAATTGGCATGGTCGTGCTCAGCCGACAATACAAAAGCGATGGTGCACAGCGAGGCACGAGTTAGCCGATGAGAACTCAATTAGCGTCCGCTGCTTGCTTCACTTGTAGAGCAGTTTCCTCTTCGATTTCTTCTATTTCCCGTACATTTCTGGAAAGATCCGATCGATAGGCGACTGAATATTCTTGGTATGCTCAACATGGTCGAGGTTGCTCGTTTGAACTCGTAGGGATACGCTTGAAGAGTAAACTTCCGTTTCTGCCGGCCGTTTCCATTGAGGTTGGAGCGTCCTACTGGCTTTGTCATGAGATAGTGACGTATAGTGACTGGTGGCTTGGTGCTGTTGGGTCTCGATATGAATTGACACGCAGTCGACTGCTCGAACCTAGCTTTGGATCGTTATGATTACTCTTATTTAATTTAAGGTAACATAGGTTTTACAATTTGCATAAAATGGATAAGTAAAGTCTTAGCTCTTAATAGTAGGCCCCGTCTATGAGTGGCAGTCAGTCAGCTTTGACATGCATTTTAGGGTAATATATGGGGTTTTTAGAAAATTTGGACCACCTATTAGAGTTTGTTCGCCACAGTTCCCCACTATATCGTCCTGTGATTGGTTGATCCAGGTCACGTCCACTTTGCCAGACGTCGAACAGACGCTGTATTCCCACTATCACCATCAACGTGACGGCCACAAAACTCTCGATTCAATGTTAAAAGTAATTTTATAATTAGTAGCTTATGATACACCACACGAGATGGATTGGTCCAACCATTATCCAGCCATTGAGAACCCGTTCGTTAATCTTTATGAACTTCACATTCCACTAACGGATAATATTATACAATATTTTAATATGGGATTGTGTGAACCATTGGGAACAGAAGCGTGGATTTTTCTTGCGGCTATGGTAGACTCACTGGTTGAAAAAAAGTTTCCAGATCACCTGTTCATTAAAGTTAACGTCAATGTTTGACTGTTTCACGATTAGTTACTATAAAGCTGTTCCCCATGAAATGACACCGCCGCCGTATTGACAAGTATGATATTTAACTCTCAAGCGTTGATGCTGCATGTGGATAATCCTAACGCTTTCTCTTTTCCGATCCCTTTTGCTCTTTTATTAACACTTACACCGCTGTCCCTTGCCGAGATCGCGCACTTAGATAGCTGTAGGAGCTACATGAACGGCACGTGGAAAAGTGCTCGACCATCCAAAACAATTCACTCGCATGCTAGCAGTCAACTGGTAATTTATGCATTTTTGAAAATGAAGATAAATTATTCTATTATGCTCTTGTTTTTTTTACTTTTTTATGCAATGTACTTGTGTTGTAGGATACCGATACATGCGTTAAGGCTATAATGAAAGATGGCAAAAAAATGTTCGTGGTATGTCGTGGTATTCCGAACAAGAATATCATCGTCCGATCGACACGAGCTTGGTTGAAACGATCATTTTCAAGCTCCCACAGACACTACGCGAGCAGGGGTGCCCCCCCCCAACCATAACCCTTTGCGATTTCTGGCGGACTCATCATCGGGCGGTGGAAAATTGAAATACAAGCCGCAAAACAGTGATTTGCATAAGTCACATCACACGTGCATGAGTTGCAATCGCGCTGATACCAAGAGTAGAAATTCGAGAGGGTATGTACTACTTTCTAAAAATTTATAAAAAGGTGCATTGAAAAGGCCTAGTGTACATGTGCAAGCTCAAAAACGTCCGGCGTGACAGCACACACTCGCTGAGGGTAGCCCGACCGAACTAAATGAAGAATTGAATTATTCTATTATGCTCTAACTCTTTTATAAGATGTAGTTGTGGTGAAGGATACCTATCCATGGTTATGGTTATGATAAAACAAAGGCAAAATTTGCTCGTGATAGTGGTAAGAAGTATGTCATGGTATTCCAAAGAGAATATCAGCTCCTTGCAAATTCGAGATCCTCTGAAGTGACCGTATCATCCATCGTGATGAGTGGTGTAAAATATGAGTGATGACGGACAACGTATAACCCTTCCTCTACCCAAGCCAATTGCTTTCTATTTGGCTAAGCACGAAATTTGTAATTTGTGCGTTATTTCAACCAATCTCTAACACGGTGAGGGGTTACGGTAAAGAAAGTAAAGTAGACTGCGTTATCTTAAGCTTTGATTTTACCAATGATGTCACCCAATTTGCCAACTCAACAAATAACTAATTCCATTGCGAACAGTCATCTGGAAACGATTGTTCAGTAGCTTTTTCAATTCCGCAATGAAGAGGATGCTGTCTCCGTGTTCAGCGCTAGTGGTAGAAAGTCTATAAATAGATTTATTTCCTATGCACATGTCTGATGTAACACTAGTCACACGATTTATAACCCACACATCAGCGACTTTCTTCTCATGGTTTATGACAGGTGTTCCTCATCACTGCTTTTTGCCAGTCTTCGATTACACTCTGTGACGTCAATTTTGGCACTGCCTACTGACTTGTATTCGCTACTGCTTTTTTTATTATCTCTGTTACTTGTCACCGCCTTCTCCCCGCCCTTTAACATAGAATTTGCTTCACTATTCTTCGCGTAACCGTTTGGGCCACTGCCTTCACATAGACCTTTGTCATTGTATTTGATTATCATTCTGCTCGCGCTCTAGTGCTTGTTATATTCTTCTTCAGTAGGAGGTATGCGGCAAGCCATCGAGAACGTAATGCTGCCTTACTTACCATCATTATCTGATACGTGAGGTCCCCAAGCACGCACGGTAGATTGGATTGTCACCTCGAGAGGGCCTCAAGCAGCACGTCTCCCATTTGTTTTTCAGAGTCTTTTAAGTCCTCTACGCTGAGCTTCAAGTAGCACTTTGACGTGTGAAACGTTCGCTCAGTCACCTCATGGGATATGTATTTTTCTTTACTATAAGTCTTTCATGATCTAAAAACCCACTACGTTTACAGGTGGTTACTTGGTCTTTGGTGCAACTACACCGAAGTACCCATGCTCCTGGTGTTGTCCTTCATGGACCCTTAACTCTTGACATTGCCTCTCGCTATGGTCACGCAAAAATAGCTGCGGTACGAATCACGGCACTGAATTACCACTACGGTGAGTATCTGATCTCATCTTTTACCGAACAATCCACTGCGTTCTTGCAATCGCCTTCAGATGGTGTAAAATATAAAGCAATGACACGATGCATTTTATACTGATATTTCGATTCGTTTTTTTAATTTGACCATAAATCCTTGACCAGATTGATCTGAACAACCTCCTCGGACGTCTGACTTGAATTGTTATATGATGCATCTTTGTCTTCCTCCTCACACTTGGTCAGTTGTACTGCTAATAACAACATTAACAATATGACGAACGATTCCATGACTTGTCTTTTTTGGGTGCGAGTATTATCAACAGGAGAAGAAGAGGATGAAGGATGATAGCTTCCTTTTGTATACACAGAGAACAATTTTTTGTTATCTTTTTGTTGTTGGCTGGGCTTCTATTTCTATTTTTTCTTTACATAGTTTATCATCATGATGCACTACTAGCACTGCATCAACAAGCACCACAATATCTGCCGTTCCCTAGAAACCCGTAACTGCTCTTGTAATCCTCATCTAATTGTCCTACGGCTGTTTATGGTTTGAAGCTTTATTTCTTACAATATATTCCTGCCTCTCTACCACGGTTAATACGCATCAAAATCAACGATTTTAAAGTGTGGTAAAATACGTCTGTATAATACACTGTTTTATACAGATGCTTGTAATACATAGATAGAAGACATAGCTAACCCAATGCAGGAATATTTCATTTATCCGTATTTTGATACAAATGATCTATAAAAAATACTCAACAAACGAAATGTAAGTTATCCTTCGTGATGAATTAGCTGCGGGGAAGTGGCCACAATGGAAGTTCCTCCTTCAGCGCCATAACGACTGCCAAAAGTTCAAGAAAGTTGACGTAGCAGTGGTCACTTTACATTGAGTGGTAAATAGTTTTAATATGAAAAAGTGCACCTCAAACACGGAAGGAGTTATCAGTATCATAGTAGAGACTAACAGTAGCCGGCTTGAGAAACGTGGACATCACCAGTTGCTTGGTTCCCGCCACCATGCTATGGGTAACAGCGTGGTTGGTCACCACCACCTCCAATGTTCCCTCCGGACGTGGTCGTCTAACTCCAAGAGGGCAACAACATGAACGCAGTAGTGCTTCTGGTGAAAACAGCTTGATACTCAAAATTTACTTCAAACAACTGTCTGAACGAAGCGATTTCTTTTTTCTTTGTATGTTCAGTACCATCGGGACATACCGGTACCAAAGTAAGCATTTGTACAGACGCAGTGGATCATGTCTAATCACTATTCACGTTCTTTAGTGGCTACTAGAACAAAACGGGATGCAGCATGGATCATGTGTGAGATTTCAGGTTTAAACTTTCACGAATATTTTACCAAGCAAAAAAACGCAATTCAACGTGGGAGGGAAATCGTACTTGGATTAGATGGCGCAGTAACCCCGCATTTATGATGGGTTTTGAAGCTCGCCAAGGCACATATCATCGAAAGTTTTGCCTTTTCCCACTGGAACAGAAGCCGGCGCGTTACAGGTCCTCTACACGGCGCGACACTTATAGCCGGTAGATCACTCCGTGAAAGAGCCCATTCACCTTCGCAACAGCGATCCAGCTGTAGCAGTTTTCGATCGCGTCAAGGACGCGCTGATGCTTGGCCTGCGTGTGTTTTGGCAGCTTAGACGCCTTCTTGTTTTTGCAAGCGTGGAAGCCTTCAGTGCAGGGATGAAAACTTGGTCTCATGTGGCGTGTGAAAATAGGTGCAAGCATGACACCCGCCTTCTCTGAGATACGATCTCCCCCCAACGCGTTCTTACCAAAATCTCGTGGACGCTAGAACCTTAAATCTCCCAGTTTGATCCACTGTTTGCCTTTAAAAGATGTAGTTACTAGTCTGAGTTTTGTAGAAACAAGAGTACTATAGCAGAAAAATGCGGCAACCATAATTCCATTCTCCGTCTGGTTCATTGATTTTGTCCCATCGGCATCCATCTTTTTGTTCATTGATTTTGGCATGTACAGGTGACAGAATATAAGATACGTATGTGATAGCTACCAGATGCCATGGTCAAGGTCAGAGCTGAGCGACTGTTTTTATAGCCCGTGTATGAAGGCATTCACACGCTTTGTAAGGTTCGCAGTGACACTGAACATAACTGACAGACAACCATCCCGTGTCAATTTCTCTTTTCCAGATGTGATATCTTGTATCCGTTTCCACCATGATTTTGCACGGTGGTTATCATGCTACAGGGTTTAGAACACGTAGTTGAGTTTTTTTTTGTCTCCAATTCCGGAAAGACTTCGTTGATCGCATCGATTAGATCGTCGATTGTCTTTGGTGCACTTTGATGCTGTAGTGAATGAATGCGATCAGCAAAATCAGAGGTCCAAGAGGTTCATTTCTGGACTGTTTGGGGGTTGGTAGCGCAAGCGAATATTGAACCCATCGACACGTGTTGATCTCAGAAATTCTTTCTTGGGCTCGATCACCCACGGAGGGATAACTAACTTTCGGAGGAGTACTCCGCTCATCCATATCATTGTCCGGGTCAGCATCAGGCTGACCTGACCTATCACCATACCACCTTGGCCATCTTCGACATTTCACATTGTGTACCCATCAGCACTGACGGCTATGCACTCTTGGTGGACTCTTAAGCGAAACGTCAAGATGCCCTCCTGCTGCCCTAGCTGCCCGGTTAGGGCGGCGCTGGATCAGAGTTAGGACTAGGTCAGCTCCTTGGTGGAAATCTTCACCGGGGGGCAGGGCAGTAGTTATACTTGATTTCAGTATACCGCGAGCACTGAACTCAGAATATTCAATCGCTCAGCTAGCCAAAGAAAATAGGGAGCTACTCTAATCTTACGTGAACAAACATGACTTCTAATATGGCTCCACACTCTTCCACAGTAAGCCAAAACTTTACCTTTGCTCCATACAACAAGACAGTGTTCCAAACACGGGCGACTAAGTTGAGTATAATTAGTACGTCAGACCCCAGTCAGGGACTTCGGGTGGACCTTAGTAACCTTCCCCGGTCAACGAGAGAGTATTACGTTAACTAATAAATGAAAAATATTTTTAAATCCGATATCCTTTTTTTATAAAATACTTTAAAAAATAAAATATAAATTAATTGATAATAATAATAATTCAATGGACATCAAAATAAAAATAATACTTCCTCCGGGGCAAAAAAACGCACCATCGGATTATAAAGTTGACCAAAATAAACGCAGCAAACCTAAATTGATAGTATCGAATTATCATCTAATACAAAGATTCACTATAAGGAGTTCACAATCAGAAGAGAACGGGCGAACTATTGAAAACGGCACATAAAACTTAGAAATTATAAAAATAAATAAGAAACGATACCTTGGTCGGACCATAGCAGCTAGGATATCTTCTTAGCTTATATATCTTGATGTAGTTATCCACTTGCTTGGTAGTATTGCTGAACGACAGTAAATGTGTAACAGGCTAGCTGTTACATGCTCACACTGTTAGAATTGCGAGTGAGGAAGCGTGCAACTGGTTAGAAACAAATGTAATTTGTTTCTCTATAGTTTAAGTAAAATTAAACTAGGTCTGGACTATTTAATTAATTAAATAGTCTGAGTTTTATATATGAATATATAACTACGACACGTGGCTACAAGACGGTAAGTTTAAGAGTGAATACATTATGAGTGGGTTAGAGTAATAACTATAATTAAATCTAAACTATCATACAAACATGTAATATAAAACTGATCTAATAATAGTCTAATTATTAGATCCCTTCTTAGATTCGATATTTGTATCATAATCTGTTTATAATAACTTATAATCCAATATTCCCATTTTAGACAGCAAGTCTGAAATCTAACTGTGATATTTCAATTTAAATATCGCTTATGTAATGGCACCCCATTACATCACCCCCCACTCAAGGTGGTTGGCCAATAATATGACGTAATATTGGCCAATCGAATGGTGGCACTTGTTGGTCATAACGATATTCTGTTTTAACCCATTGACGACCATAAGAACTAATGGTCGAGAAACGCGGCGGCGCTCTTGAGGGCGCTACCGATACTGCCAACGCAGCTTCCACCTCTGCATCACGTGCAGTGGTGCCAACATCGCATACCGACGCTACTAATGTAGCGCCGAAGAGTAAGCCGAGAGACCCATTGTCTCTCGTAGTAGACGCTGCAGAAGCAGTGTCTAAAAGAGGGCGAGAAGATGTCGCTAGTGCGGCATCTAGTGCGCTTTCACCCACCGTTTGGCGGGTGGCGAAGAAGTGGTCGTCCGTCTTCGAAAAGTCATCGGACTCCGAAGAAGAGGATGAGGACGTTACCGTCCTCCGCAAGGGGTCTAGCGAGCGTAAGTTCGCTAGAATTCCTTCGCCGAGAAGTGATGGCGAGGTGGATTCTGACGCTGTCGATTACGACAGCGACAATTCCGTCATACGGTGGCAGAAGAAGCGTAGAGCTCCTCCTGGGCTCGTCACTCGCCTGGTCGCGACGACGACTTTGGGATGACAGGTGGTGCTCCAACTGCCAAGATACAACGTGCAGAAGTGGCTTGCGCTACTTCTGATTTGTATTGTCGTACGGAACCACATGTTCCGTACAAAGTGGGGTTTTGGACCCCAGCATGGACGTTAATGCCCGAAAGTGGCGGGCACACCAAGCGCGATTGTCAATACCCGTTGTTTGACATCAACGCGCTTGATGATTGCGAAGACATTCGCAATCAAAACTTTGATCGAAGTACCGCCGATAGACGTCGGTACTTTATTGACCTTTTCTATCAGGTTTGTTACTATACGAACCGGAAAGGGTCGCGTAAGAACATGGACGATAAGGACGCCCTGACTCAAAGTTGGAATGTCTTTGTTGAAAACTACAATAAAGGTCCCGACGATTGCAAAGTTCACGTAAACCGGTGGCGTTTTTTTAAGCACTCACGCCCAGGAAAAATTGATTTTATCCATTTTACCTGCATCAAAAAAGAAGGAATTTCTTGTGGAGTTCCTTGTCAGTTGGCTTGCCCTTGGTGTCCCAAGGGAGCTCCTCGTCTTACTGAAAAGGAGCTACAAGGGTACCGAGGTTACTCGGTACCCGCTAGTGCTAAGGGCTTAATTGATGCCCGTAATGTATCAGCAGCTAGTGCTGATACGTTGCACCCATCAACACCTAGTGTTGATGCTTCTTACGAGTTTGAGGAGAAGTATCCTTCTCAAACTCCTTCAGGAGGTCAGGGGCATCCGCCCTTAGCACCTCAATCGGTTCCCAAGAGTCAAACTCTTGGGAATACCCCAACCAGCGTTCCAAGTACTCGGTACGCTGCCCCTTCTTATAGGGAACCGAGCGCTTCGCTATCAAGCGCTCGAAAATAAAGCGCTTATTCCCCTAATTATCAATCAGGGGCGGCGGGGGCTGGTAATTCCCTCGCCGTCGTTGTTGCGGAGCATGGTTCGCAGCTCCGCAAGCTCGAGAGGCATTGCAACGGGCTGAGCGCCGATATGGCGCACTCGATGAGGACGTATCGTTCTCATCGCGATGAGATTCGCGACATATTGAGCGCTCATCTGGCCCTGCAGCAGCAGAATGATCTCCTGCTGGTCAATCTTGATCGACTAAAGTCGGAGATGGAGAATCTCCGGGCTTCTTACAATCACTTGGAAACCGATTACAAGTCTCTCTTGGGAGACTTGAAGAAGCACGGCATTCGCCGTGGGGATGCGTCTCGTCCGAAGACGTAGATGAATGGTACGGCTAGAGCTTCCCAACGTAAAACGTTGGATGAAGGCGCATGGCCGCGGGAATGTCTAAAGTATAGGTATTCCCCTTAACGCTTTGGACCTTAAAGGGTCCAATGAATTTAGGGAGCAACTTCCGTGTAGGCAAGTTGCTAATTGCATGTGTAGGCAAATTAGTTGTTGATAATAAAACGAATTCACCTTTTTGAAATGAATTTGTATACTTCCTTCCGTTTTTATCTGCATTCTGCTTCTGCTTATCAAAAGCAGAAGCAAGTCCATCCTTTACATAGCGTATTACAGCTTGACTCTGTAATACGAATCCATCTACTGCTTTATTAGCAGTAGATGGATTCTTCTCTTCGTTGTCTGCAGCCATTGCTGCAGACACATATTCTGCAAAGGCGGCTTCAGTATCAACTGAAGCTGCTTGAGTTTCTACTGTGTCAACAGAAGAAGACTCGTTGATTTCTTCGCAAGTTGCGGTTGCAACTTGCGGATCGACTCGCTAAAAATTTAAGCGGGTCTCTCCCCTACTGAGATTTGGCGTACCGCCAAATAAAGTGGGGGTTCGTGGATGCCTTAAGGCATTCACATAGAACAGTGTATGCTGCGTGGAAGCATGCACCGTGTTGTCTATTGCAAACTCAGTGAGTGGCAAAAAGTCACTCCACTGTTCGAAGGCATGCGCGTATGAACGCAGCATGCCTCCTAGAACGTGGTTAACGCGTTCAATTTGCCCATCCGTTTCCGGATGGCCCGCAGTTGACTTCCTCAACTGCGTTCCCAACAGAGAGAACGTTTATTGCCAGAAACGTCCTGTAAATCTCGGATCTCGATCCGAGACTATGTTTTCCGGAATTCCGTGTAAACGGAATACCGTGTCAACGAATATCCGCGCTGTTTGCGCGGCAGTGACATTCGCTAACACTGCAACAAGATGAACCATCTTGCTGGAGCGGTCTACAAAGACCACTATTCCAGTCTTCCGACTCTGATTGGGTGGAAGATAGAATATAAAGTCCATGGAAATGGAATTCCAACACTTTGTCGGAACCGGCAGAGATTGGAGGGGAGCCTGCGCAGAGTGCGCAGGCGTGACGCGCTGGCAAATCTCGCAAGCGCGTACGTACTTTCGTACCCATTTTTACTGGTTACGTCAGTAGAAATCGCGTGCGAGAGAAGCATAGGTCTTCTCTCGACCTTGATGCCATGAAATCGGTGCATCACGATACTCAAACAATATCTGGTGTTTGAGATCATCGTCGCTTGGAACGACGATGCGACTAACATCTTGCTGGTCTGTGCTATAAAGCAACAGACCATCGTGCAATCGATAACGATGCACGCAAGCGCGAAGGAACTCTGGTAGTTCCTTGCGCTTCCGATCAGATTGATTACTTAAGTAATCAATCAGCTGACGAGTTTCCTCGTCTGTTTTGTACGCTCGTCGGTTCCAGTTTCTGTATAACTTGCCGAGCTTCGACGGATCAGCGAGTGTGAAGAAAGGCGTGGGGGCGTATAGCGCGTTGTTGTGGAAATTGCCAGAATAGTCTCAAACACTTTGTTCCTTACTCCGGAGTATATTTTTGGACGGAGGAAGTAGAAGGCCAGTTTGAAGAAATAACTAAACTATTCATTGCATTAGTAAAGGAATTGCAGCCAAAAAAAATTGAGGGATTCAGATATACTATAAAGAATGTTCATCTCTTTTAGAATTTAAAATCTCACCTTGTTTAAATTTATATTATTTCTTGCCGATACTATAAAATAGGTTTTTGGGAGCGACCATAGGAATTTTTAATAGCTCCCAATTAATGTTACCTTTGGATTTCGCAGTTATCTGACATAGTTTGGTTAGGATAACATTATAATTTTGTATTACGCCTTCGGTAGATTGAAGTGTAATATCGCTAGTACCTGTCGTACGCGTGACGACGCCAGAGCAGTGCAACGTATAGCGTTTGCACTGATTGCCTCCGTTACAGACGGTTTCGTCTCGTAATCGGGGCGATAGTGCATCCGCTATCACGTTCAAATTTCCGGGTTTGTATCCAACCGTAAAGTTGTACTCGGCAAAGAATGACAGCCATTGCCCCATTCTTTGAGAAATGTGGTGAATTCACGACCGTGCGTAACGACGCATGGTCCGGGTAAACTACAAACAGTCTATATCCTAAGAATAGATCCGAAACTTTGCCAGTGCATATTTCATGGGAAGGAGTTCCTTGTCATGCACTGGGTAGTTGCGCTTGGCTGGCCGCAACTTACCAGATTGATAAAAGATAACGCGATCCCGAATATCGTGATCGCGCTGCATCAAGGCACAGCCGATTGCAAAATCGCCCGCGTCGCAAACGACGTGAAACGGTCGCTCGTTATCAGCTATAGCCAAGATAGTTCTTCAGTCGAGCTCCGCTTGACTGCATCAACGACGTCTTGGCACTGGGTATCCCAGTGCCATTCGACATCTTTCTTCAATAATTGAGAAAGAGGTCGAATAAGACCGGCATAATTGCTTGAATATTCGTGCAAGTATGTCGCCAACCCAAGGAACTTTCGAATTCCTTGACATTGTTTGGCGTAGGCCATTCCACGATCACCCTGATCTTTTCCGGATCAGGGCGCACCCCGTTCTTGTCCACAAAGCAGCCAAGAACGGGTATCTCAGGTGCACCAAAGGTGCACTTCTTTAAATTTGCATAGAGTTTGTGCTTACGCATAAGCTCTCACACCTGACGTAGATGTTCTTTGTGAACGTCTACATCAGTTTTATCATCTTCAGCCTTGCTGTGGATGAACACGTCGTCAACGTAGCTCGGTGGGAATTCTCGCACCGGGCGCAATAGATAGGTGACGCATCTATTGAATGTGGCAGGGGAATTTCGAAGCCCCTTCGGCATCACAAGCCACTCCCAAAGCATGTCGCTTGGAGAACTTATTGCCGTGAGAGGGATATTCTTCTCACGCATAAGGATTTGGTAAAACCCATCCCCTAAATCGAGAGCACTGAAAACGGTGCTCCCGCTCATGCCATCAATGATGACATCTTTCCGCGGTATCGGCGTCTGCGACGGTACCGAGGCTGCGTTCAGCTTATTGAAAGCATGAACGATTCTCCACCCACCAGTGGATTTTTTACGCATAAGGTGTGACTGGAGTGCGGTGAGGTAGACTCCCGCACATGTCCCGCCTTACGACAGTTTCAAAGAACTCGTCGATTGCCTTGAACTGGTCACGCGGCAATGGCCATTGCCGCGTGACACAGTACTTCGTGCCAGGCACGAGATCAATCTCGTGCTTAGTTCCCTTATCTTTAGGAAGCTCACAAGGTACTTCTTCTGGCAATACGTCAGCGTATTCCTAAAGTACCTCGTAGTACGGGGAAGTCGCCTTAAGCGACTCCCAGCTCTGCGTTCAAAGCGTTGAACTTTGGTCTGCTCATTGGGAACGGTCTCGTTCCCAATGTCATCTTCCTGCAGTGTGGATATTCGTTCACGAATATCCACAATATCGTCTGTTGCAACGATGAACAGATCTGAGCGATCTGATCATCGCGCAAGTTATTAGCAAACTTCTTCAAGCTCAAGGCTGGAAGAGCCGTCACCTCCGAACCATATGTTTGGAGGGTTGTCGAGTGTTAGAGACTGGGTAAGTAATCTAGTCTTTGCCAGCGTCAAGACTTTTATCGGCTCGACGGACACAACGGCATGAACAGACGCACTCGTCGGACCTATTGCCCGCTCTGCGGTACGGTGATTGTTATCACTCGTGCGCAAGGTATCATCAAAATGGTGACCACTGTCAATCATGGGTTATTCATACACACGACTGCTCTCAGTCGTGAGTTCTTCGTCTTCGACACGGAAGTCACTTACATCCGTGTCGGTATCTTCGTTCTTACGGTGGGTGTTTCCCACCGTGAGTAAATTCTCAACACCACAACCTTCATCGGTCGTGGTTCCTTCAACACGGGGGTGTTTGTCACCCGTGTTGCACACGTTACCGACACGCAACGACTCTTCCGTTGCGTGTGCAAGTCCCATTGGACTCTGCGGGTGTACCATCCGCTGATAGTGTCAGATCAGACCTGGTGGTGCCATCGCTACCCACCAGACTGTCTGCTCTGCGGTTGTATTGTTAGATACAGCCGAATTACTCACAGGGTGATCAGATCCTGTGAGATCGCCGCAGTCGATCGACAGGTTTACCCAGTCGATTGTTGGTTGATGCTTGAACACGTAAGGGATGCCCAAGATGACATCGAACTTGTCGTCAAGATCGAGGACGATGTATTCGTCCTCGAACGACAGTTCGTCTAACTCGAAGCGTGTGCGAATCACACGCTTTGGTATAGTCACGGTTGCACCTGTTGCTAACTGGACTGACAACATGCTTCGTGGAGATTCAACCTCCGCGAAATTCAACGACGTTAGAACCTCAGTTCTAACGAAATTGTTTGACG
>MIQA02000853.1:0-14515 GCA_001887855.2 Sclerospora graminicola | reverse complement strand
GAGGAAGTGTGAACTTCGTCTGTTCAAGAAATTATTAACATGCTGCACCGGCGGCATGTTAAAGTCGAAAGGCTGTTGAGACCTTCAACTGAGCACAGCATGCGTTGACGCTGAACGCAAGCTAAATTCCTCTCGGATGCTTTGGTCTATAGCATCCCTCAGAGTCCTTGGCGGAATGCGGTAGAGACTCTGCGTGATGAGACCGTCATTCAGTCCCTTCATGAAGCCAGTGACCTGCATAGAAGGAGGCACCGGCTCGTATACAATATTTGATAACAAATATTGTATTTTCTGAGCGTAAGCTCGAAGACTAAGCTTACCTTGCCGGAGTTCCATGAACTCTTCTCGGCAACTAAGCTCCATTTCTGGGGCTTCGAAGTTGAGCTTTAGCTCAGCTTTCAATTCCTGGTCAGTCAGGAACGCAGACTCATCAGTGGATCTGTGGCTCATTGCCCAAGCCCTGGCGCGACCGCCCAGACATGTGGTGGCAAAATAAGCTTGTGAACGCGGGTGCACAATCTTTTGCGCAGAGATGACATCTTCAACCTCTGTGAACCATCTACGAAGGGGTTCACCCCCTTCGCCAGTATGGGGCGGAATCCGCGCCTTTACTACATCAACGCTCGCAGTGGGCACTGTTGGTGGCGACCGTGACATTACGGAGCGCACATGAGGGTCTATGTAAACCCTCTTGAAACGGTTTACCATTTCAATAGCTTCCTCCGAGGTTTTATCTCGGAGGATGGAGCTGATGTCGGTCCCCATGGTCCGCATCATCTCCACCACAGTATTCACATTTCTTTGTGGACAGTGAGGGAATGATTCCCTTACGAAGTCTTGCGCGAGCTGTCGCTCGTGTTCACGATCGCTGACCGTCGTCATGACGCTCGGGCGGCTCTTAACTCTTCGTTCCGCTAGTTAACTAGCCGAACGGAACGAACAGTGGTCGTTTAGACGGACCACAAAGTGCTACCAGGTGTAAAAGGTTAGCTTTTACAGGCGTACACTGTTAAATTGCAAGTGAGGAAGCGTGCAATTAAATCAGGACCAAATGTAATTTGTTTCTCTCTAGTTTAAGTAAAATTAAACTAGGTCTGGACTATTCAATTAATGAAATAGTCCTAGTTTTATATATGAATATATAACTACGACACGTGGCTACAAGACGGTAAGTTAATGAGTGAATATATTATGAGTGGTTTAGAGTAATAACTATAATTAAATATAAACTAATCATACAAACATGTAATATAAAACTGATCTAATAATACTCTTACTATTAGATCCCTTCTTAGATTCGATATTTGTATCAGTATCTGTTTCCCAGGGTGGATTATATAATAATTTATAATCCAATATTCGCATTTCAGACAGCAAGTCTGAAATTGAAGTGTGATATTTAAACTTAAATATCACTTATGTAATGGTACCCCATTACAAAATGCATCCAAACAGCGAAAAATGATCATCCATCACGTTCAGGCGCTTCCAGTGTTGAAAAGTGGGATATTTACTGCCCAAACAATGATATTGAGCTCGGGTAACTCTGGACGGCTAAGCGTTTGATCTGGCGATCTTGAGGAGTAGAAACTTCGTCCACTAACAACACTGTTGCTGATACACTTCTTTGCAAGCTTTCAGTACGTCCTGAATGTCATCTTGGACTAGGGCGTAAATTTTCTTGTCGACCGCCATTCGCTGTGTCTATTCATTCCGACATAGCGTCGGTCCTAGGTTAAGATTAAAGGAGAAAAAATATTAACAGAAAGAGGTGATCTAGTGATTTCTTTTGATCCAATCCGTGTTATCTAAAACGTAATTTCTAACCAATTACGACGGATTCTGTGTAAATGTTGCGTTTGTTTTGCCCCGGAGAAAGTATTTTTTATAATCCTCAAATTTTTTTTCTAAAATAAACCTTTTTTTTCATGTTCGTATATCGAGTTAGGAAGCCGTCAAAACGTTCGACCACTTCGGGCTCGGTAAGTGTCTACAAGTTAAGTCACCTGAGGACCCAGAGCATAAACGCAGTAAATGTGACTGCCTTGTGCGTGCGCCGGAGAAGCAATGGAAAAGTGTCTATAGAGAAGAAGGGAGTATTCAGTGATAGGCAGTTTCGTACGACTAGGGAGTTGGTATTTCGAGAACCCTGGCAGAGCTACTGGAAATTTGTTCTTCGAACACGAAATTTTCTAAACAGAAAGAAAAAGAAAGGACTTCTCTGTGCAGTACATAGCAAGTGCTTTGAGGATGCATATTGTTGATAATCGGCGACCAGTATTGGATACGTGACGTACCTGCTCGGAAATTCTCCGATCTCATGGCCAAACTCACCAGAGAAGATAGTCAATATATCTTCAGCTGAAGCAAAGTATGTGGATCTTGTGGTCAGTGTGCAAGAAGCGCTCATATAAAGCAAGTGTTACTTGAGCTTGGGTTTTGAAACAAACTGATTCAGTGAGAATTAGTGAAAATAATCAATCACATCTCCAAAAATCCAAGATTCCTTGGAAGGTGTAAAGGCCCCGATATTCTCTACTTCGTTGTACAAGATACAAAACAAAGTGTACACAGATTTATACTGTTGCCACCATCGAAAAGATGGCAGTGGAAATTATGACGAAGGCATTACCACCTATAATGCACGTAAATTATGGGGTTCAACCTCGAGCAGAGGATCTTGGACTTTCAGATGAATTAATAATGACCAAATTGAGTGTAAGTTATTGTCTATGTTGACCATTCTTCAGTGGCAATATGATGAGAACCTGTTGACCACAGCGCAATCCACGTAAGACCACAAAAAAAGGCAAAACGCGAAGATTCGCGGGAGCCACAAATTAACACCTCGGTTTTGGACATTTCCATGAAAAAGCATTTTCTCTGAGATTACCATAACCTTACAAATTTTTATATCGTCTGTTTGAATTTTCAATTCATTTATTTTCGCGCCATTTTCCCATACCATGCAGGTCACGAACGCCGAGAAAAATATGCGGACTTTATCCCTAGAATCATGAAGAGCCTGATGAACACCACACCAAATCCGGTGACCTCCCTCAAACATCATAATCTTCACCCGCTTCACCTGAAGGGATAATATTGCCCCACCGTAGTAATTTATCCTGCTCTAGTCCCTTTAAAACCTCTCGCTTGATCTTCAACCCCACGATCCAATTGCTGACCTAGTTGGGGAGGGAAGCATCCACCTTAGCCGCCTGACCAAGCAGCAATTCCGAATCAGGTCAACACTTGACATGCTTGATACTGTAGACCTGGGCCGTCCTCCATAGCGTGCAATGGCTGACACTGGCTGACACTGGCCGACAAAAAATGATTCGTATAAATTCAGTACAGAAGTCATATTATTGGATGATATATTTAAATTATTTGATTAGCAGATATAATGGGAGAGAAAATTGAAGACGAGAGAGAGTGACCCTTTCCCCTTATTCAACAATTTGCATAGTAAGAACTCGATATAAGGTACGTGCATGAAGATTTGTTGCTGACTTACTATTTGTACCAATTTTTTGGTGTGAAGTGCATATCTGTAGTAGCTGGCGCATCGTAAATCGAAGTAAGTACTACGCAGCACAATGTATTACGTGTATTTACCGACTATAGTTTTTGGGGATTAGATTTTGCTGGCGCATACTAAATCTAAGTAAACGTAATGAGTATCACAATGTATAACGTGTATTTACTGACTATTGTTTGTGTGGATTAGATTTTGCTGGTGCATACAAAATCAAAGTGAACGTAATGCGCATCACAATGTATTTTTTACTGACTATCGTTTTTGTGAATTAGATTTTGATGGCGCATACTAAATAGAAGTAAGTAATGTGCATGACGATGTTGCTGTTAACTATCAATTTGCAACTATTGTTCGTGTGCTGTAGATACATGTGTAGTTCGCTGGCACACAGTAAAACTAGGTGTGTTGCTTGCAGCGAAACCTTGTTGTGCTGAAAGCCGTTGCGTTGCCAGGCTGCTCGGCAGCAAAAAATCGGTGTCCGTGTAGAAGGTTAACCTTGTTGTGCAGCGTGGGAGGCAGTTTGGCAGCGCAAAGCCAACGGCAAACGGCTTCTTTTAACAACCAACCATGCATTGTTTGTTTGTTGTTTATGTGTAGATATCTAAGCATCGTGGCTAAAGCGGAGCCGGACAAGTGGACGGCGCTCGCTGTGCTCTGGGTCTGTTGCCCTACGGCTTTAAGTAGTGCCGCGCGCCTCGCCTTCGAAGAAGGTGCCCTGGACGAGAGCGCCGCGTTGCCTGTGGTAAGTGACAATGAGGCGTTGAGGTCGGTTTGATGCTGGCTCCTCTGTTGGCTCCCAGTCGACGACATAAACCCACTTACCGTCTTGAATGTAGGAGCCCACAATACGTCGGACACCGTACAGCGGCCGGAAAGCCAAGGATGACGTCCCAACCCACTCAACTTCATCATCGATGCTGTCGCTGAAAGCCGCACTGCGGCATCTTCGGCTACGATCTTCTCTTTGCTGCGTGTTTCGTCTACACCATTCGCCGCGGTGTGCGCCATGGTTTTAGCCTTGGCCTCGCCACGGGCTGTGGTTCCATCGGTTTTCGTATCGCTGCTTGCGCTTGGCTCGAGCGCAACAGGTATGTCAACATTACTCTCTGTTCTTGTGGACCGTATGTCAAGACACTTCTTGAGGCTGTCGCCTGGGATGCGACGACCACTCTGCTGAACGAGCGCTGTCAGGGAAAGCATGTGTGTGACGTCCAAGCCGTCGTCTGCAACGTCCCGCTGGATCTCCTTGCGCAAGTAACGTAGAATTTGGTTTGTTTCATTTGTCTCTGGGTAATTCATGCTAATAAATATTTGCGTGCATGTATTTCAAAGCCACTCCGCTCATGTTGCTTCTCATGTTTCTATGGTTTGAAAGACGGTAGTTTGAAGCATCAGCAATTTCTGAATAGGTTTGATAAATTTTTATAATTGGTTAGGTAGCTTGTAACGTTTATTTTAGGTTTTCAAAATTTAAAAAAGCAAACCCTGTATGAAAGGCTCAATTTACATAAGTTTTAAACAGAAACGTTAAACATGGAGCTTCAACATAGCTGTATTCAATATACATACATGCTAGCCTAAAATATATGCAGCGTATCTCTGGGGCAGGGTCATCAAACCGAAGCTCGTTTGCGGTACTCCTGCATCAAATCCTTGCAGCGCAATCATGACTTAAGGCTCGGAGATGCTTTAAAAGCCCTGACCCGTATTTACGCTTGATGCCTCTTCCGCGCAGACTTTCAAGCTTGTTTGTCTCAGCTTGCTTCCTACAGACATGACGTTGTTAGCATAGCAGCTTGCTGATGAGTCAAGCTTGAACCCATTGGGCAAGAACAGCTCATGTACGCAACAATCTGCTTGCACATTGACTTGTACTGTCGATCATCGCATGAATCCCAAACCCGCGACGTCTTGGTGTACCATTCGAGCCAAATCGCTGCCCCGCTCTTCGATGGTGCTTTGCCTCGTGCTTTGATGCGCGGCTCACCTGGGGGTGGAGCTGAAATTGTTTTGTTTGTATTTTCACCGTCAATTTTGCCAGGATGCGTTGAAGCTAAAATAGGACGAGCGATGCGTTTTTCAAGGTCAGTGAGTCGAGATGCTAGTTCTCTGTTTGTATCCTCGAGCTGGGAGATCGCGATGTTCTGGTGGTTGAACGGCTCCATCTCTTGAGTGAAAGAATCTCCTTCCACGGCGCAGGGTGTGCTGCTGACGCGCTTCAGCTCGACACTCCAGGAGACAAGATCAGTCATCCCGACATTGAGCTCAAAGAGGCCTGTCCCATCCTGAAAGCGTAGGAGCTAATGGTATATCGCTCGTTTACTGCAGGAAAGTACTGGACAAGCGTTGCCGTGAGAAGATCCATGACTTGACCATCAAGATTCAGCGATCGATCCTCAAACCCGACGCTTGATGTAAACACTTTGCTGCATAACAGGCGAAGTTTGCGCCTCGTAGCTGTGTCAGAAATGACGAGTGAAGGTACGCTTGGGATGTCAGTAACTCAGCACTTTTGACACCTTCATGTCTTCGCCCGTCGTGTTGAACGCATAGGCAAAAGCCTTTTTGGTCGAGTTCATATTCCAGCCTCCAAGGTCGAAGATCCAAATTAAAACTCAGCGTTGCATCCGCATTTGCATGTTGAGCCGCACCTCGACAAAAAGACTGCGACGATGGATCTGGGGCACTCCCGCTTTCTCCTGACTGGCAGATGCTGTTTTGAGCACTCGGTTGAAATACGCTTGTATCTTCAACGGCGCGAGCCTTTGCGTCGGACTTTGACATCCACGCTGCCCGAGGCATCTTGCATCACTTCTCCATCCTCATCACAATGGAAATGTGCCTCGTCCAGACTCACCTAGTCGCGTGAATTTGGCGCCTCCCTGGCTTCGGTCAGGTAAAGTTGCTTAAGGTCGAGAATAGAGGACACATGAAACGATTGCATCGCTTAAGCAATCCCTATTGCATGCACCGGACACGAAATATTGTCAGGGTAGAGAGAGGGCTTGTTCTTCCGATGTCTTGGTCCAGATGAGGTGCAGGAATAGCACATTTCCGGACAACACCGATATTTTGCTCTTGAGATTGAAAGCTAGGTCGGAAGCTCTGATGAAAGCATACCACATGATGGCCAGGAAAGCTGCATCTTGGTATTCTATCGCAGATGTTGCGTCGTAGTAGATCCCGTCGATAAGCGATCGAAGGTTTGACTTGGTGCATGCCGGCGCTTTGGTGACCATGCCAATTTGTTGACACTTGAGGCAGTAGCGCTCGAGAATCCGACCCATCTTGAGCAGTTGTTGTTCGACGACATTCCGATGGGGGGAAGGCATCGAGCAGCCAGTTCTTCACATTGCGGTTGTAGCTCATGACAGTGTTCCGCTTTCTAGGCATGCCCCTTCAGCTGTTGGAAAAGGCGATATACAAGATGACGCAATCCATTAGTTTGACGAACGCACTTCCTCGCGCAATTGCTTGAAGTGTCATGTGGACGAATGGGTTGATGTATTTTCCGAAGCCAGAAACTCGTTTAAGACGTTTACAGCAGTTGAGAGGGCACGCTTCGTATTCTCTGGTGCCAGGTCGTCGAGGCCAATAATTTAGTCAAGTCAAATGTCGACTGGGTAGCTGATATTCGTCGAATATGCGAATGACTACAATTTTGTATGCCAAAGCATATCTCGTTTGCGCTGCCGACATTTACGTCGGCCAGATGTCGGCAGTCATTAAACGTATCCCTAAGCGGCTTTATTGGTTGAAAACTCATGATAATGACGATGTGATTTGCTGAAAGCAGCAATCTTTTTGTCAATTCGGACATACATTACGTAAGTATATTCATCTGGTGTCGACCGTTTGATGACATTGATCCATATCTTAATCACTCAAACCCACCTAAATATAACTTATTCAACATGGAGTCACGCCCTCCCAGGTCTTTCCACATGTCGACCTGTGCTACCCGCGTCCATCACCTTTAACTTCACATCCAAAACCGGGATATTCATTCCATTTGAGCATTATGAACCAGTCACGGGTTACTGTAATGAAGTACAGGAAAGTTACTTCCATCGGAACCTCTTCACCACAGCTTCGACAAGTGCAGTGTTGTCGGTAGATAGATGCGGATTGACATTATCCTGCTTGATATAGCTCCACAACGTGGCCATTGTTCACATATCGCAGGAAAAACTTTCTCGATAAGCATCCTTTGGTAAGCATCCTTTGCCTCTGTTTGCGGTTTGGATATCAATGTTCCTACCTCTCTGTTCTTACTCCTCCGTTTCGAATGCCAATCTTACCTTGGAACATCTGCTTTTAATGGTAACCTTATCTGGGACGCAACGGCCGCCAAAAATATGACTTTCTGCTTCGATTTGTAGGAACGAATGGGTTCTGGCTCACCCTCGGCCAAATCGTATCGTCTTTAGGCCGTCATTATATAAATCCAACACTTCTATTATGTCGTACATGTCCAGAAACTCTGGCCGTAACATTGAAAAGCAGACTTTGAGGCGATTGTCTTATTTGCTTTGGCTAACAGTGATTTGATAAATTGAGGTGTCGCCGAATAGAACCCTCTTTGACATTTCTGCAGAGTGCCGAAGCATATATTTAATGGGCTCTAACCACAGGTCCCAGTACAGCGTTGATTGAGAGGGACAGCTGCCAGCAACGCTGTGATGGAATGTGGAGTCATTTTCGCTGAAATGAAATTCCATGTTGAGCACTACATGGACTACTCAATATGAATTTTAGGTTACGAAGTACAAAACTGCACTTACAACTTTAATATATTTACTTTTCCATTTTTACATACGATTGACGGGTGGCGCGACAAGTGAGGGTGCGAGGATAGGCACTTCCTGACTGAACTAACCAAGTTAAATTTCACAAGAGCGGATAAACAAGTGTTTCTATAGTCTCTAGCAGGGTTGTAAGTACTTAGCGCTACATTGCTAGTGCTAGCTGCTTTTGTAGTTTGGTAATGAGCCCGAGGGTTACGGGCCTAATCTAAGACAGCAAAGTTTAATTCTTTAAGTTTTTTCTCTCGTTTTCTCGTATTTCGTGGATCGCTAAAATATTGTTCTTTCTCATTTTGGGATAATTGTACGAAGTTTTTCTCGTTTCTCGGTTGTTTTTGAAAATGAAGGAAGATAAAAGTGAAAGTCAGATGGCAAAATGGGAGGCAATAATGGAATGCCTTAAGCATATGGACAGACGTCTTGAAGTAGTAGAGGAAGCGCGATCACAAGGATCGGCCCCCAGTACGTCGCCTGGTTCGAACAAGGGTTCAGAGTACTCAAGCGCGTTCAGGGAGACGTTAAAAAACCACGAGCCATTCGGAATGAAGATGACCCTCAACGATTTAAGTGCTGAAGAAGGCATAGGGCGTGGCAGTGCCTTGCGTGGTGGTGATGGAGTCGCACCACAAGGGCAGGCGCCAATGGTGAACTTACCAGGAGTGGCAACAAGCGTTGTTATGCCAGGAAATCTACTTGCAAATCAGATGGGACAAGTAGGTGGCTTAAAATCCCACGACTTAGCGTACAAATTTCTCGGGCTAGGAAATTTATGCAGGACTGGGTTCAGGCTTTTAACAGTGGGCGTACCTGTTTATAGAAGCGGTCGAAGTTGTAGAAGTGTCATCGGGCTCTGCATGGAATGAGCGATTAAAAGTGAACAAGTTGGGAAAACACTTGGAAGTGTGGCGTTGAAATATTTTCAATCCAACACAGGTACCTGGTGGTATATATTGCCGGGGCTATTTTTCGTTCTGGAACAAACGTTAAATGTGTTTAAGGCAAATTTGACGCATTACCAAGCCGCCCAGTTATTTGCAGCCAAAAAGGACCCCAGGAGGTCTTGAACAAAGCACTTTCTTTACTTGGTTGCGCTTGCCAGGGAAAGTGAGTCCAGCGAGCGTCTGATTGTAGAAAATATTGTGATTTCGCAGCACCAAGGCTGAAAATTGCGCTCATGATGCGCTACAACCCGTAGCGGCAGGAGTACCTGCAACACGCGCAAGAGTTGGACGATGGTGCGCACAAGCTTAAACGAGTCGGAATTGGAAAAGTTGCTGTAAAATTCCGAGGGTGAAAAAGGCATCAAACGTGTGTTACGGCTGTGGAGTTGAGGGGCACATACGCCGGAACTGCCCGCAACAGGACTCCAGCAAAGGACCGAGAAGAGGCAACAGACGAAACCGGCAAAATCACAAGGTTTCGGAAGAGCGTTTCGTGCTGGTGACATCAAACAGAACGGAAATGTGTTTTAGCCGCTCTAGGGAATTCCTTCCGAGATGCGAACACCCACGGGGAGCTCAGATGACTGACTGTCGAAGGGGGTACTCCGTCCATCCAGGTCTTGGTCCGAGCCAGCATCAAGCTGGATGGACCGGTCACTTCCATCACCTTGGCTGTGACGACTTGGATGATCCATCTTATGTAAAGATCACCTTATGTACCCGTCAGTACTGGCAGTTATGCACTCCATGTGGACTCTAGGGCGAAAGGTTATAAGAGGGTTTAATAGATGGACGAGGGTTAGGACTAGGGTTGCTCCTGGGCGGAAATCTTCACCAGGGAGCAGACGGGCGTTCAACTTGAAACTTGTATACCGCAAAGGCTGGACCGAGAGTAATGGATCGGCCAGCTTTACCAAATACAATAAAGGGGTTACTCCAGTCTTATGCGTAGTCAGAAAATCCAAACAATATTCCACTATTTTTCACAGTAAGCCAAAACTTCACCACTCTTTCCAATCTAATTAACCCGTGTTCCAAACACGGGCAACTCGAGTGAGTATATGTTTCACAGCGACTACCAGTCAGGGGACTTCCGGTTGGTCCCTTTCAACCTTCGCCGGGCAAACCAATAACAACTCGAGGGGACCTTTGTTAACCCTTTGCTGTCCAATAGTGACTTGTGTCTTACAAAAAAGAAACGTATACTGTTATTTATCCTTAGATCCAATATAAACCTACCCAGAAAAGCCTAACCAGCTCGACCTGGACGGTTATGTACCTTACCCGAAATAACGTGGCCAGCTCAACCTGGACGTTTGTGTACTGTACACCAAATAGCATGACCAGCTTGGATGATCATCCACCTCGACCTAGACGGTACCTAGCCGTCGTCCTTAACTTCTTCTTCATGGATCTCTGGTATTCCATCCGGTCACTACAGGGACATGTCCTTCCTGGAGCCTCGTATCTGTCTCTTGACCAATCTGTCCCTTGACACCGACCTCGGGTGGTGCAGTGGTTAAGTCCTTCCCCCCGGGACCGGGGGATTGCGGGTTCGAGTCCCACATAAACGAAAATCCAAAGTCGAACCAACTTGGTGGTGTCGTAAGTATAATGAAACGCATTCACCCAATCTGTCCCTTGACCACCTATAGCCACCATCAACCGCCTTTTCGCCCAACTTGATCCAGCTGGTCAACTTCTGGCTGGCCTGACCCACAGCATCCGGACCTCCTCCTTTAAGCTGTTTCCATGTCCGTGTACTGGTCCGGCACTTGCGAGTGTTTCCAAACGCCTCTGGCAGCCGCCCTCCGATGTCTGTTAGTAGCCGACCCGGATAGTTAGCTTGGGTTAACATTTCCACCAATCCGGTTTGTGGATTTACCCTCATCGGTTCGTTAACCAAACACCACTTCACCACAGAAATGAATGAAGAAACGGTGAAGCCCGAAAGTGATCTGTGGATCGTAGACAGCGGCGCCAGCCGCCATCTCATTTCGGACGAGAAGCTCCTCGAAAGTGCGAAAGAATGTGGCCGTGAAAATGCCCTAACCCTCCTAGACGGTGGGATGTTGCAAGTCATGAAAGTCGGAAAAGTCACGCTAGTGGGAGATGCGATTTCCGGTGTAACCACTAAAATTACGCTGACAGAAGTTTTCTTTGCACCAAAATTAGCAAAAACCTGATATCACTGAGTTGTTGACGGAAAGGGCTGTACATTGCGTGATAATGGCAAGAAATGGAACTTACATTTCGAAACCAAGTATTATTTCGTGTTGAAGTGCATGGATCTGTATTTGTCGCATAGTTACGTGCAAGTAGACTTGAAAGACACTCCGTGAATTTTTCGAACCTGATAATGAATGCTGTTGCACAGGGCGTAGAAGGCGAGGTACCGGAAGGTTAACTGTACCATTTTCACGCCCGACTTAGCCACCTGGTCTACGATGCTGTCAAGAGGCTGGCCAGGAACCCCAGGTCAGGCATCAAGATTACGGACTATTCTCGTTCAAACTGCCTGACCTGCGCGGTAGGAACATGCCACAAGACAAAGCTGTCGAAGAGATATTCTGGAAAAATTCATCGATAGATTGCGTGGGTGATGTGATATGTAGCGAATTGAAAAGCCCCATAACCCCAAGCGATCGGCGAGGAAACAGGTTTTTGGTGATTTTTGTGGATCACCACAGTAACTACGTGCGTGTGCTTGCGGGCCTGCGAAAGACCTCGCCGCCAAAATGTTCGAACATTTCCTATGCTGGATCGAAATGAATGTATTTTTTTAACGTTAAACAGCAGTTTATTGCTGACTTTTGGACTCCTAAGTAAAACCCGCGTATAATAAATAAAATTTTGATTTGAGCGCATGTAAAAGATACAACAAGAAGAATAAACCAAGCCCTTTCTGATCTATACTTGAGTTTCACTAATCATTCATGTTTGAAATCACATCGATTCGATAACATAAATGCATGAAACACCTTGCATCATTTTTTTGCCCGTCACTTTTTTGTCACTGATAGGGGTGGTGAATTGGTCTCTAGTATGATGAGCACGGATCTTCTTCAGCCCAGATAAGGCTGCGCCACTTTGCGTCGTGGCACGTCATTTCTTTCTCGTAGTATTGGTAAAAATTAACGCCAATAGGTGTATTCATTCCGTGTGTAAGACTGTAATGGGGTGCCATTACATAAGTGATATTTAAGTTGAAATATCACAGTTCAATTTCAAACTTACTGTCTGAAATGCGAATATTGGATTATAAGTTGTTATAATCCATCCTGAGAACAGATTATGATGCAATTATCGAATCTAACAAGAAATATAATGATAAAGATATCATTAGATCAGTTTTACATTACATGTTACTATGATTAGTCTAGGTCTAATTATACTAGTTAGCTCTTAACGAATCATAAATATATTCACTTTTAAACTTACCTTCTTTTAGACACGTGGCTTAGATATATAGTAATATATATCTAAAGATTATTTGATTAATTAAATAGTCTACACTAAAGTATATCTTAATTAAACTATATAGGACCAAATTACATTTGGTCCTGGTTTAATTGCACGCTTCCTCACTTGCAATTTCACAGTGTGAGCCTGTAACAGCTAGCCTGTTACAAAGACCATTTTGCACTGTATTGAGTTTACCCATAATGGTTCCTTTACAACATCAGTATACAATTATTGAGTACACACTGCCCAATTCAATCCGGCAGGAAACTGCTGCAAATTTTAATCAGCCAATGAGATCCATCACATCACTTATTTTCGGAACACGATTGGCTAGGACCAATGAGACGACAATTCTGCGATGTCGGCAATAAACTGTTTTTTTACGGTCTACACGTTTTACGTAAATACGATGCGACGAATTTTAAAATGTGGATCTATTTTGTAAACAAACAGGCGTCCGAAGAAAAAAACGGAAGCTTTCCCCCCAGCGTCGAACGGGAAAGCGGAGCGCATGGACTGAACCATTTTTAACATGGTTCGGTGCATGATCTTTGGATCGGGAGCACACTTGACATTTTGAACGAAGGCGGGTGAGTATGCAACGTGCATACTCAAGCGCAGTCCGACCAGGAAAATCCGGGAAGGGCACCCCCGATCCAGATGCTAACAAATAAGCCCACGAATATTGGGACATTGTGGTTTTGGTGTCGCCCTGTATGGTTTACAGGGACCCACGCACGTAATCTTTAGCGAAACATGCGAAGAGAGGTCTTATTTTTGTGGAAAAATGAAACAAAAGGCTACAAGGTTCTCTATCTAGAGGACCTGGTGGTGACCACCACCCGGCACGCGACGCAATCGAGACGTTTGACGAAGAATCGAATTAGCGGATCGCAAGCGTTGAGAGCGATAAAAAGTTGCCTCTAATATCCCAGCCACCGAAAGTGCACAACGAAAGGAAAATGAAGCTGTTGAACGGCTGAAGGATCGCAACAGGTGCAATCCAAGGAGATCTGGCCGGAAAACAAAAGAAACGCCGGAAGCAGCAGCACTTTCGAGCAAAAGTGCGAAGGAAAAAGAAGCCAAGAGACGAGATAATAAAGAAAATGTATCGGGAAAACAAACCGAAGGAGATCTCAAGGATGGAATGGAAACAAATGCTGTGTTTGAAGAAAATCTGATAAAGGATGACCGAAACCTGCTATGCGTATTTGCGGTCATGGACCTTGAGACTTCAAGGAGTGGTGTCTCGACATCGCAACCGGATTCGACAAGCTACTATGAAGCACACAAAGAGCAGTTATCCGATGAATGAAAAGCAGCAGAAAATGCAGAATTTCTGCCCTAGATGAGCTAGGCACCTGGAACGTTATGCGAATAGTGGATGAAAAGAAGTCGCTACCCACGACGTGGGTATACAAGACAAAGTTGAAGGCCGACGGTACCGTTGAACGTCGCAAAGCCAGATTGGTAGCACGCGATGATCGACAAATATTTGGAGAAGACTTTTTTTCACATTTTCGACAGTTATGAACTAAACAATATTGAGATTATCCTGGTTATGGCACTTATCTGGAAGGTAGCTGCTAGGCGCGGCGATGTGCCTAGTGCATATCCCATGGCGCCTACAGAAGAAGATTATGAGATTCACCTACAAGTGCCCCAGGGAATGAAGATTACAGAAGAGAACCTGGAATAATTCGGTGCAAAGCATGAGAAGGAGGTAATCTTAAAATTAGTACGAAACCTATATGGTCTGGATA
>MIQA02000852.1:0-24974 GCA_001887855.2 Sclerospora graminicola | reverse complement strand
AAACCCTAAACCCTAACCCCTAACCCCTAAACCCTAAACCCTAAACCCTAAACCCTAAACCCTAAACCCTAAACCCTAAACCCTAAACCCTAAACCCTAAACCCTAAACCCTAAACCCTAAACCCTAAACCCTAAACCCTAAACCCTAAACCCTAAACCCTAAACCCTAAACCCTAAACCCTAAACCCTAAACCCTAAACCCTAAACCCTAAACCCTAAACCCTAAACCCTAAACCCTAAACCCTAAACCCTAAACCCTAAACCCTAAACCCTAAACCCTAAACCCTAAACCCTAAACCCTAAACCCTAAACCCTAAACCCTAAACCCTAAACCCTAAACCCTAAACCCTAAACCCTAAACCCTAAACCCTAAACCCTAAACCCTAAACCCTAAACCCTAAACCCTAAACCCTAAACCCTAAACCCTAAACCCTAAACCCTAAACCCTAAACCCTAAACCCTAAACCCTAAACCCTAAACCCTAAACCCTAAACCCTAAACCCTAAACCCTAAACCCTAAACCCTAAACCCTAAACCCTAAACCCTAAACCCTAAACCCTAAACCCTAAACCCTAAACCCTAAACCCTAAACCCTAAAACCCTAAAACCCTAAACCCTGTAAACCCTAAACCCTGTAAACCCTAAACCCTGTAAACCCTAAACCCTGGTTACCTTCTTCGTGAGTTTGCATAACTCCAAATCGGTTTTGCCTCACCCGATCGCGATCAAATTCCCTGCGTAAAGCTCCACAATTGAGGTCCCATTCATCCACCCATGCTGGATCATCTTAACCTTTCCACTGAACCAAGTAATCACGATGGGTCCGACGGAATCGGGTCCTTTTGCCCGATCGGGTATCCAGAATCTTCTCAACTTCAAAATCATTTCGATCCAACGTTCTTTCCCAACTGTCTTCGGGCAAGGGAGCCTCATCTAAATCAAACCTTGACTGATCATCGGATGACAACCTGGTTTTTGGGCGATCGGGGTATTCCCGGACCAGTTTCAGCTTCGACAAGTGGACGATCGGGAAGACTCCGTAATCGGTACCCGCAGTGATTAACCGAGCATGCGGAGATACTTGTATTTGCGTTAAATTCTTCTTTCGATCGGATCAGGGAGATACTCCATTTTACTTGGCGTATGGTTGGGACCCCCGATCTACTATCGAATCGGTGATCCCCGTCGGATGTACCCGAGGTCGAGATCGCGAAGCCCGTCGATGGCGTATGGGGCTCCAGCGCCATTACGAGTGTAACCACCCCCGATCAATGGGTACACAAGGTGAGATGAAGTTAAGCATGGATTCTATCGTACATGACGACCGGTCGGATGGCCGGAAGGATCGGATCAGTCACCATTGTGGTGATTCATCCGATTCTGATGGCGATCAGGATCAACGGAGTACCCCCTCCGATAGTTGGTCGTCCGGGCCAGTGGGTATCCGGATTCCACCCAAGACTTCCGTCCTGGATTTGGAAATCGGCTCCACCACAATAGTGCGCGTGCCCGGATCACTTGGTGACTCAGGATATCACCGTGATTCCTTTGATGATGAAAAAGATGTGAAAATCAAATTGGAGGAATTTTTTCGGGTGTTTTGGAGGAAAGCGTGACCTTACCGGATGAGGTGCAGATCCAGCTCGCCGGCCGGCGGCCCTTATATGGTGCCCACGTCCAGTTCCTCAAGTAAGGTCAGTTTGTAACGGTGGCAGTGGGAAAAGCGGTGGACAGGCGGCGAAAGTTATGGCTGACAAGGGGCGAGTGTTGGGTACCCTCTTTCGTCAAAGGGAGGGTCATCTCAACTATATAAGTGTGACCAATATCTCGGAAAGGCCCCTCACCTAGCATGAAAATGTGATCATTGGAATGTGGCTGGCCGAGGACAAGGTGCCCCGCCGGCCGGGTTATGTCACTTTTGGCTCAAGACGCTATATCGAGTGGCAAAACCTGGTCTTTCAGGCAACCACCGATTTGGTCAGCGAAGAGGAAGTAGTGGAAGAGGACCAGACTCCAATGGTGGCTAAAACCAGAGTACCGGACCCCTTCTAGGATATTGACGCGGGGCTGGCCGTCGCCGGATCCAACAGAACGTATTGGCCGAGATCTTGCCCCGATCGCTGAACTGGTTTTGTCCACCCCGCTGAAGACGGATGAACGACAAGATCAGGATCAAAGACAAGGCAGAGTCACATGTCATCTCCGATGCCGGACGGTTTGATGAACAAGATGATACCGGATCGACCGATCCGCCCGATCAGAATTCGGAAATATCCGGAGGAGGAACAACTGATCCGGCCGATCAGAATTCGGAAATAGACGGAGGCGGATCAACCGATCCGGCCGATCAGAATTCGGAAATAGCCGGAGGAGGATCGACCGATCCGGCTGACCCGGATCCGGAAGCTGACCAAGTCTGCATTTATGAAGGCGGCGAGCTGTATGCTGAAGGCATGGAGGATCAGATGGCGGTGCTACCTGAGGTAACCCCGTGCCCACCAGCGGTTACTATTGACGATATACAAGTGGGAGACCCGGATGTGAACACCCCGGAAGAAATCAGCAGGCTGAAGGATATCATATGGAAAAGAAAGCATGCCCAGGAAACACACTGTCTCCAGCCGCCCATGGGGCGGTATGCGACATTGATGTGGGAAACGGCAAGCCGGTTGCACAAAGATGCCGGAGAGTCGCCCCCCAGTATCGGGAGAAGTTGTCGGAACTTATCAAGGGATTGCTGGCCACCAAGATAATTCAGCCGTCCACCTCGCCATGGGCTTCGCCCATTGTAATCATTATTAAGAAGAATGGGGTGGATATAAGGCTGTGTATCGACTACCGGCTGGTGCACCGGCTGACTAAGCTGACGGTTTACCCGATGCCGTTGATAAACGACTTGCTGGAGGATTTGGATACAGTTTTGTGGTATTGCTCATTGGACATGGCTAGCGGATTCTGGGTGGTCTCTATGACCGAACGTACACGGGAAATCTCTGCGTTTGTGACGCTCTTCGGGTTGTTCGAGTGGAACCAGATGCCGTTCCGCTCCGCAGATTTACCAAGGGCTGATAGATAACGCGATGATGGACACTTCAAGATAAAGGCGGATCAAAATACTGCTCTGGTCGGTGACGTGTTCGCCGAAGGTGACCCGGACCCTGCCGCAAAACCTTCAGTTTTGGGGCGGCGGTCTTACATTGATGGCATTCTCGTGACGGCTACTACTTGAGATTTACTGTGTGACAAAGTGGAAGAGTTGATGATTACGTGTGAAAAGTGGAACCTTTCGATTAGTGTGGTGAAGAGCTTCCGGGGAAAAACTAAGGTGACCTATTTGGGTCATCAGGTTTCGATTGCCGGATTGGAAGCTAATCCGAAGGATTTGGAGTCCTTGAGTAATCTGCCTTTCCCGCGGTCTCTAAAGACCATGCAATCTTTTTGGGCAGCCTGAATTACTACAGTCGGTTCATTGGGGATTTCGCGGTCTATGCTGCGGTTTTGTATGAATTACGGGAGGTGGAATACCACAAGCTGAGAGAGCAGGATAGGAAAGGGGAAGTGCGAACCGAGCCAGCAATATCAGCCAATGATATGCCGCCCGGGTCAACTATCTCCACCAATGATATGCCGCCCGGGTCAACTATCTCCACCAATGATATGCCGCCCGGGTCAACTATTTCGGCCAATGAGATGCCGCCCTTGTCTATCCAGACAGGCAGCTGGCTGCCCAATTCCTGTGCGGCCGGTCCGGATGATTACATGACCCGGGTGATGGTAGCTTTTGGCATGTTGAAAGCAAAGATGGCGACCACACCAGTCTTGAAACATTTCGATGTTAGTAAGGTCCCTGTAGTCATCATCTATGCTAAAGTGGGCTATCTCAGCCGCCCTTGTGCAGGATCATGACGGAGTGTATTGTCCTGTGACGTTCACCAGCCGGACTCTGAAGGCTAATGAAGTTAACTATGGGCTAGTGGATAAAGAAATTTTGTGGTTATTACGGATCCTGGATGTGTGCTATACTATGCTGGTGTCTCGACCTATTAAGGTACTACCTAGACGATCGACCCTGTCATGGCTTCTGACGGCAATTGGAATTGACGGTCGGCTGGGTAGATGGTCTGCCTTGCTGTCTCAGTGGTCTCTCGAAGTAATCAAGTGTACTAAAGGAGAAGAGGAGATACTGGGCACGTTAGCGGCCAGCATTACCCCAAGGGCAGAAGTGGAAGAAGTGCTGATGGCCATAGCGCCTCGGAAACAGCCGCGACAATCCATCATGTGAAAAAAACTGGATGAGTTGGATGTCAATACGGCTGTTCAAATCGCTTCCGCTATCACTGCTTATGCTCGTATTTATATAATAAAATATTTTATTATATAATCAAAATATTACCACCGCCAACAGTGGGACACACGGAAGAACTAATGGTTCTGATTTTTGACGGGTCGGCAAGTGTAAAGAAGGGGGTAGGGGCATATATTGCTATTTTGTGGAAGTTGCCCGAGTGGAAAGTGGTCGCTGCTGCTTCAGATTTCACGCCTGGCATAACAGTGAATGAAGCAGAGTACCGAGGACTGTTACTTTGCCTAGATCTGCTGGCTGACCGGACGCAGGGGCGGATCATCATATGCGGTGATTTCAATCTGGTGATCCGGCAAATCACTGGAGAAATCGACTGCAAGGCGCCCCGGATGAGACTTTTGAACGATCGGGTTATGTCCGCCCTGCGGAAATGGACAGAACATGAATTGTTACATGTCAAACGGGACTGGAATAAGAGTGCAGATCACTTGGCTACGCTGGCCATGCGTGACCAAGTCGTGTCACAGTTCCCGATCCAGGTTTGCTATCGGATCTGGCAGAGATCAATCGGCTGCCTGAACTTAGCCATCCGGCCAACATGGAGGAGGTAACCCGGGTGAACGCCGTCACCCGGTCGCAAAAGCGCCGTTCTTCAGCCGCTGACTCACCATCTCCGGAAGCAATGAGCGAGGGGATAGTACAACAGTTACGCGCAGAGCGGATTCTCCAAGCGCAGGACGAAGAGGAGTGGATAGTGGATCTCAAGGCGTACCTGAAAGGGAAAGTGGATAAACTGAGCGCCGAATAAGCTAAAGAACGAGCCCTAGACTACGAAGTGGATGAGAACGGGTTATTGTTTTTCTACCGTGATGCTGACGCCCGAAATCGAGAGGGATAAATCCGCTCGGCTGGTCGTAACTACTACCCTGCAACCGGATATCCTCCATCACTATCACGTGAGTCTGGAAGGAGGACATCAGGGCATCAGCCGGACATATCATAAAATCAAGGCGCATTTCCACTGGCGGGGCCTCTATCGCAGCGTACAAGCTTATGTGGGAAGTTGTCCGGATTGTGAAACAAGGAAGGGCCGGCCGACCATTAGAGGGCAGTCGCCTGGGAATATACAGGCCACCTATCCTGTTCAAGTCATTGCGATGGACCATATCCCATCCTTACCTAAATCTCGAAATGGGTACACAGAGCTGCTGATCTGGACGGATTCGTTTACCGGACTGGTCATAGCAAAGGCCAGTTCCACACGTACCGCTCAGCAGGTTGCTCAAAGTAACGAGGAATGTGTGTTTAGACGTTTCGGAGCGAGAGAGATCATCCGGCATGATAGGGAGCCTGGATTTATGGCGGACGTATTCCGAGCCTTCAACAAGATTCTGGGACAAAAACAGTGCGCGACTATGGCTTACCGCCCTCAAGCGAATGGGAAGGCCGAAAGGATGGTCCAGACTCTGACCAGAGCCCTCAAGATGTATGTGGCGGAGGCGGATCAGTGCGACTGGGACGAATACGCGGAGAGACTTGTTTTCGTCATTAATTCGTCGTACGATCGGGTAAGGGGAGACACCCCCTTCTACTTAGCTTATGGATGGAATCCTCGATCCACCTTGGAAGATGCCATCCCAATAGGGTGTACCAGACGCCGTGACAGAGACGCCTGCCGCTGGAGGATGGGGGTGCAGCGTCATTATTCACTGGTACGGGAACAGGTAAACGAACGCCTCCGGCAAGCAATCCAGGACCGCGCCGATCAGAACAACGACCGAGCCAGAGAGCACGGTATAGAGCCGGGTTCCCAAAAAGGTATGGTTGTATCTGGATCGGGTCAAGGAAGGCTATGCGCGGAAGCTAGTTCATATGTGGCATGGCCCTTTCCGAGTAGCGGAACTGGTTAGGGAACATGCGGTCAAGCTGGTTACGGCGGACACTGACTACAACGTTTTCCCGATAGTGCATGTGTCTAACTTGAAGTTGGTGAAACACTTCCTGGACCGCCAGAATGCGCACCTGACGGTGGAGAGCGATCGGTTTGACTTTGACGAAGGCCTGCTGCCAGAGGATAGCTGGGACAAGCCGCTAGATCCGAATGAGTACGAAGTAGAGGAGATTTTGGATGTTCGGAATGGACGGAAAACAAGGTTTGGGCGGATCCATAGAGAGTTTCTGGTGCAGTGGAAAAATTGCGAAGAACGGTCGTGGGTGGATGAGCTGGACCTAAATTGTGGAGCTTTGATGAGGGAGTTCGAGCGAGCCGGAACCGCTTCGGGGTCATGCAGACCCACGGAGAAGGTGGGGCAGAGCCCGAAAATTAGGCCATCCGGCTGCCGGGCAGCAGGCATGGCCGGATTAATCGACACTAATCAGCCAATCAACCGGCGGATGGAAATTAGTCTGGCCAGGAATGGGCCAATCAGGTGTTGGAGTAATTTTAGAGTCGGCATGGTGCCGGATGGAAGACTTTTGTGGATTAGCATGAGTGGTGAAGCTGGATGGGTGTTTCGGATTTTAGGGATGGAAAAGTGGTTTCGATGTGGAAAACAGAAGGAAAGATGTATTAGCGAGGCAAATGGCCATGGATGGATGAAGAAGTGGAAATAGTTAGAACCAAAAAATAGACTGGCCTCGCAAATCATCCCTGTCGAGTGCGGCAGAACTTGTTTCAGAGTCGGGACACGTTGAGGCCAGGGTGGCGGTTGGGGTCCTGCCGGTACTGGTTACGCCACGGATCCGGCTGGTCGATTTCAGCGAGCGAGGCTTGGAGAGTGGTGGCGTGACCCAATCCTGGATACCAAGTCCCACATTCGGCCGGATGCCCGCCTTTCTCCACCCGGCGGGTAGCCATGTGTAGCATGATGGGGTGGAGGAAAATGCTCAAGTCACAGTGGCCGAGCCGGATGCCGTCGACGACGAGGGTGCAAACCTTTGTGCAGCCCTCAGCCGCCCGGTTCCGACGCTGCTTACTGTCGGCTCGGTATCTGGCCAGAGCGGGAGAATTACGTTTGGCGTCGGCGGAAATAAAGAGATGATGGGTGGACTCCCAGATGGCCTGTCCGTGGCGGGAGAGATACCACTTGCAGGCTTCACGGAGATCAGCGAACCAGCCGACATGGGGTGGGCCCATTCCTGGCATATCCGTCGCCAATACGGTCCATGGCTTGAGAGACAGGATCGCATCAGCGGGTCGAGCGCGACTAGATCAGGACGCCATTCATTGATTTTTGGTTTCTTTGGCGCCGGTGGAAATACCCACCACGGCGGACGTGACAAATCCCGAGCGACGAAGGCGCCGGTGAGGTCTGCGATACACAAGCCCTCCAATTGCTCCTTGGACCAGGGGTGAGCCCCAGTCAGTTCGGAAGCTGTCATGACTTTCCGACGGGGAATCCAAGACTGGGGAGACTGTGGTGTAGTCGCTCTCAGAAATTCTTCCTGAGATGCGAACACCCACGGGGGGCCCAGATGACTTACTGTCGGAGGGGGTACTGTGGTGTAGTCGCTCTCAGAAAATCTTCCTGAGACGCGAACACCCACGGGGGTCCCAGACGACTGACTACCGGAGGGGGTACTCCGTCCATCCGAGTCATGATCCGATCCGGCTTGAGGCCGGCTGGATCGGTCGCTTCCATCCGCTTGATCGCGACTGCTCGAATGTTGCATGTTAAAAGCTCACCTTGTGTACCCGTCAGTACTGGGTGGTTAGCTCTCTTGATGGACCCTAGGGCGAAAAGTGTAAATCCGTCCAATAGGGAGATGAAGTGTAGGACTAGGGTAGCTCCTGGGCGGAAATCGTCACCGGGGAGCTCGTTGGGTAATATACTTGAACTTTGTATAGTGCCGGCTGGGCCGAGAATAGTCGATCGGCCAGCTAAACCAATAGGACACTTGAAGTTTGTATAGTACCGGCTGGACCGAGAATAATCGATCGGCCAGCTAAACCAATAACAATGAAGGGCGAATCCAAATGTGTATCCACAGAAGGCCAAATGTCACCACTTCCCAATACTTGATACCGTGTTCAAAACACGGGCGACTTGAGGTGAGTATACGAAGTCGCCGCGACTCCCGGTCAGGGGACTTCCGGTGGGTTAACTTAACCTTTCCCCGGGCAAACCAATAACAGCAAGAGGGGACCTTGTTAGCCCTCTGCCGTGAACCAATAAAGCGACTTGTGTCTAAGAAAGCGAAACGTATACTGATTTATCCTATGTCCAATACTCCCTTTGTGTAACCTACCTCAAATAACACGCCTGACCAGTCATGTACCTTACCCACGCAACCCGGCTAACTCCGACTCTGTGTACCGGTACGGCCGGTACACCAACCCCAAATGGTACCAACCCGGCCGGTACACCAACCCCAAATGGTACCAACCCGGCCGGTACACTGAACCCATATGGTACCAGTCCGAATGGTACATGGTACCCGACCGGCTCGGCTGGATAGCCACCCATCCGCGCCCCTCGGCCGCTGACGCTAGCAGTCCCTTGGCAGCCCTTCATACGATCCCGGTGCATACTCTTTCCACTAGAACAATCCTCCTCTTCCGGGCTCCTTCCACCCCATCCTTACGAACAGTCCGCCATCTTGGCCGTCCGCCATCCGCGCCTCGGCCGTCCAACCTCCATAGTCCTTCCGTCTGCTCAGCTCGCTTATCCGACTATCCTCGCCCCTTGTCAGGTCTGCCGACTTGGTTTCCAGCCAGGCGCCACCTGGCCGCTGGTAGACCTCATCGGCGGCGACCATCCGGCGCCTACACCCTTGGCCCTCATTTCCACCAATCAGGATGCGCCCTTTGGAAAGTGCCTTACATTATTTTATAAGTCACTTCACCACAGTACTCCGTCCATCCGAGTCATGATCCGATCCGGCATCCGGCCGGCTGGATCGGTCACTTCCATCACCTTGGTCGTGACGACTTGGATGATCCATGGTAAAAGCTCACCTTGTGTACCCGTCAGCACTGGCGGTTGCGCTCTCTTGATAGACCCTAGGGCGAAAAGTGTAAAGTCCGTCGAATAAGGAGACGAGGGTTAGGACTAGGGGTAGCTCCTGGGCGGAAATCTTCACCGGGGAGCTCGACGGGCAGTATACTTGAAGTTTGTATACTGCGACAGCTGGACCGAGAATAATCGATCGGCCAGCTAAACCAATGACAATAAAGGGGTAAATCCAAACGTGTACGTAAAGGGGAATCCAAATATAACTCCACAATCTTCCACAGAAGGCCAAAACGTTACCACACTTTCCAATACTAGATATAACCGTGTTCAAAACACGGGTGACTTGAGGTGAGTGTACGCAACGCCGCGACTCCCGGTCAGGGGACTTCCGGTGGGTTACGTTAACCTTCCCCGGGCAAACCAATAATAGCAAGAGGGGACCTTGTTAACCCTCCGCTGTGAACCAATGAAAGCGACTTGTGTCTAAGAAAGCGAAACGTATACTGATTTTTATCCCTATGTCCAATACTCCCTTTTGTGTAACCTACCCCAAAGGACAGTTATGTGTCTTACCTGAAGTAGCCCAGTTAACTCCGACCGGCTGCTCTTTTGTGTACCGGCCCGGCCGGTACACCAACCCCAGATGGTACCAACCCGGCCGGTACACCGAACCCAGCCGGATCGGCCGGATGGCCATCCATCTAAGCTCACTTGACCGCTGGCGTTAGCACTTCCTTGGCAGCTCCACGTCCGACCCTGGTGCTTCCTCCGTCCTCCAAGAAACTCAACCTCCTTCAGGACCCTTCGCCCATACCTTCCAACCAATCCGCCCTTCGGCTGTCCACCATACGAGGTCATCCCGTTCGCCTAGTCCGCTAGCCAACTACCCACGTCTTCGGCCACACCCATCTGGCCCGATTCCAGGCCTGGCGCCGTCCTGCCGCTGGTAGATTCATCCAGCGGCCACCAGATCCCGTCCCTTGTCGGCCGATCCGGGCATCCAGCAAAGGACGACATTTCCACCAATCAGGTGGGGCGTTCACTCCCATTAGTCCGTTAATTTCTGAGTCACTTCACCACAAGACTCTTCGGAGGATTCCTTAGACTCGTTCTCATCCAGTGAAAAAATGTCCGGGGTGGGTGACCTCTCGTAGTCCTCGGCGGCGGCCTCATCGCCGTCCACTTCTGGCAGGCTGGGCGCCTCCTCCTCATCCGGAGAAGCGGTGGATGGACCTTGAGGATCGTGGGGAGAGATTACGAGGAGAACCGAAGTAGACGAAGTTCTAGACGAGGATCTCGTAGCACGGTCACGAAGGGGCGATTTCCCAGAAGCCCGCAAGCTGGACGGAGCCGGAGCCGAAGTGGGGTTGGAGCCCGGTCTATTGTCTTCCGAACTTTTGCCGTGGTCGCCGGCACGGCAGACTGTTTAAGCCGTTTAGCCGCTACGGGGGAATGGAGCGATGCAATCCGGCTGGACCGATGTCTCTTCCCGTGTAGCGGAGGATCCTCTGGGGACGATGGGGAAGCCGCCTGCGCGCCGGCTGGCACCGGTGGAGGGTTAGGGTTTCGGGAAGTATCCCAGATCCGCAGACGTGTGGCCACTCCCGTGCTAACGGTTATCGAACCTGGGGCAGACGCCCCTGCTCCGGATGTTCGGGCGCCCGCGGCAGAATCAGCAGCCAACGGGAGAGATGGCGGGACGCCCGCCGCAGAATCAGCAGCCAAAGGGAGAGAGGGTGGAGCGAGAGTGGTCGGATCGGGACCACGTGGACAAGCTAAATCGAGGAGGTGCCCGATGGCCTGCCGAATGGGAGCAGGACCCTTCATCAGACGGTCTACCCTGGCACCCGCCGCGATCAGTCGGGCTCGACCCGCCAGTATCGAGGATAAACAGTCCGTGCGGCGCTGCATAAGGTCGGAGACCACTTGTCGGGCGCTATTGTGGTGTAGTCGCTCTCAGAAAATCTTCCTGAGACGCGAACACCCACGGGGGTCCCAGACGACTGACTACCGGAGGGGGTACTCCGTCCATCCGAGTCATGATCCGATCCGGCTTGAGGCCGGCTGGATCGGTCGCTTCCATCCGCTTGATCGCGACTGCTCGAATGTTGCATGTTAAAAGCTCACCTTGTGTACCCGTCAGTACTGGGTGGTTAGCTCTCTTGATGGACCCTAGGGCGAAAAGTGTAAATCCGTCCAATAGGGAGATGAAGTGTAGGACTAGGGGTAGCTCCTGGGCGGAAATCGTCACCGGGGAGCTCGTTGGGTAATATACTTGAACTTTGTATAGTGCCGGCTGGGCCGAGAATAGTCGATCGGCCAGCTAAACCAATAGGACACTTGAAGTTTGTATAGTACCGGCTGGACCGAGAATAATCGATCGGCCAGCTAAACCAATAACAATGAAGGGCGAATCCAAATGTGTATCCACAGAAGGCCAAATGTCACCACTTCCCAATACTTGATACCGTGTTCAAAACACGGGCGACTTGAGGTGAGTATACGAAGTCGCCGCGACTCCCGGTCAGGGGACTTCCGGTGGGTTAACTTAACCTTCCCCGGGCAAACCAATAACAGCAAGAGGGGACCTTGTTAGCCCTCTGCCGTGAACCAATAAAAGCGACTTGCGTCTAAGAAAGCGAAACGTATACTGATTTATCCTATGTCCAATACTCCCTTTGTGTAACCTACCTCAAATAACACGCCTGACCAGTCATGTACCTTACCCACGCAACCCGGCTAACTCCGACTCTGTGTACCGGTACGGCCGGTACACCAACCCCAAATGGTACCAACCCGGCCGGTACACCAACCCCAAATGGTACCAACCCGGCCGGTACACTGAACCCATATGGTACCAGTCCGAATGGTACATGGTACCCGACCGGCTCGGCCGGATAGCCACCCATCCGCGCCCCTCGGCCGCTGACGCTAGCAGTCCCTTGGCAGCCCTTCATACGATCCCGGTGCATACTCTTTCCACTAGAACAATCCTCCTCTTCCGGGCTCCTTCCACCCCATCCTTACGAACAGTCCGCCATCTTGGCCGTCCGCCATCCGCGCCTCGGCCGTCCAACCTCCATAGTCCTTCCGTCTGCTCAGCTCGCTTATCCGACTATCCTCGCCCCTTGTCAGGTCTGCCGACTTGGTTTCCAGCCAGGCGCCACCTGGCCGCTGGTAGACCTCATCGGCGGCGACCATCCGGCGCCTACACCCTTGGCCCTCATTTCCACCAATCAGGATGCGCCCTTTGGAAAGTGCCTTACATTATTTTATAAGTCACTTCACCACAGCCGCCCCTGAGTCGCGACACGGCCGCACAACGGTCGGGACACGATCTCACTCGAACTTACTTGACCCGATACCGCTCATCCATGCCTCGCTTTGGTACGTCATCCCACCACTTTACAACATCTCCATGGACTCCGTCGGTCTCCACACTGGCTAGCCTGCATGTCCACCAATACTGACATTGTCTTGATTAATCACCAGTCTTGCAAATCGACAAAGCCAACGTCTGCCGTCTTGTTCTCGTGGACGATGACTCGCCTGCCAGCGGAGTGGAGGTCGCACAACCGCCGAAATCATCTCGCACTCCCGATCTGGTGCTGTCGTCCGCTGACGCCGAGGCCGCGCTCCGCGTTCACGGCCAAGCCTGCGGCGAACGGGACAACCTGAAGGCCGTCGTCTCTTCCCTTCGGGAGGAGCTTCGATCCTGTCAGGACAACTATGAGTCTCTGTTTCGGAGCTTCAACACTTCTTCCGCGATGTTGGATCGCCTGAACCTCCGGGTCGCCGAACTGAAACTTGGTCGTAAAGCAGCGGAGGATGAGGTGACCCGCCTCAGGGCCATTGTAGGTCAACTCACGGACGCTCTACAACGAGCGGCCGCGCCATCCGCCCCGATCTCCGAGACAGCGGGGATGGAAAAGAGGCTAGACATGTTGACCGCCCAGGTGGATGACTTGGAGCAGATCCAGGCCGACTTGGTTCGGCAACTTGCCGCTGCCAACCGCCGGGCTGACGAAGCCGCCGCTCGGGGCCCATCTCCGGAAGTAATCGATCTCCGGAAACAAGTGGCCGATCTCAAGAGCCAAGTCACCATCCTGACAGGAGAGCGTAACCGCCTCCGCATGTTGGAAGACGTCGTTGAACCTCTCCGGTCTGCTAATCAGGAACTGGTCCAACGATCTAAGCTTCAGCGTGAGTGCCTCGTCTCTTCTTACGCGATGGCCCAGTTGCTTACAGTTTTCATCTTCTTGTCACTCCGCAGTTCAACAGTTAGAAGAGCTGAAAGAGCAATCTGCCAAAATTCCGGACATGTCTCGGGAGCTTACGCATCTTCGTACCCGGCTCTGCCAGGTGTCCCAAGACCTGGATAATGCGCGGGACAGCCGCGACCACCTGCGCGACTCCCACGCCCAGGCCCTTCGCCAAATCACGGATCTGGAGCGGCAGTTGCAAGAAGCCACTTCTCGGCAACAGGAGTTGCGTTCTGAGCTGTACCGGGCCCGCCAGGAGAATTCCGACGCCCATACCATACTGGCTCGGGCGGACCGTGTTTGTCATGCCATGCTGGATAAAGAGGATCGTTTTAGGTCCTTGTTGTGTGGACTCCAAAACCAGCTCGAGGCGACTCAGAGCCAGGCCGCTCCCCTTTTTCGAGCTCCTCCCGAAGTACGGGAATCCGTCTTGTCTGTCTTGGGAATGGTGGGTCAGTGGAAGACCTCTCCGCCGAACCCAACCCCGTTGCCTGCCGCAGCGGGGTCGGAACCTGAGGAACCTCCCGCCGTCTCCGACTCGCCCCTTGCCAGTCCCAACTCTTCGTCCGCCCCGGCAGGATCGCAGGGGCAAAAACGTCCGGCCGGCTCCAGCCCCTTTTTGGCTGATGCCAGTCCGCCTAAGAAGAGGAAGCAGAGCGAATCCCCACCCTCGCGCCAATGTTCTCCAGACAAGTCGGACGGCGGGGAAGAGCCTGGGTCGGAGAGCGAGGACAGCCTGTTCGCGGAGCGGTCCCCTCTTCCATCCCCTCAATACACTCCCGGTAGAACCGGTCTCACTCCTAGTTCTAACTCCGAAGAGGACTCGGAGTCAGAAGCGGCCGCGCCCTCTTCTGAGTCGGCGGTCGCGCCCCCTTCTGAGTCAGCGGCCGCGCCCTCTTCTGCGTCGGCGGTCGCGCCCCTTTCTGAGTCAACGGCCGCGCCCTCTTCTGAGTCGGTGGTCGCGCCCCCTTCTGAGTCAGCGGCCGTGCCCTCTTCCGAACCCGCGGCCACGTCCCCTAATTCTTCTTCGGACTCGGGACCGTCCTCCCCTTCGGTTATCTATGACGATGACGAAGAAGACGAGGATTACGAGAATCAGCAAGTCAACGTTGCATTACTCCGTTCTCGCTCGGATACCCGCCGCCGCCCTTCCCGCTCCGGTAAGCGGACGACGAGTCCAGGGGGATCCGATCAAATCATAGATCTGCAGACTCCGCCGCCGGCAGGATTTGGTTCCGGGGAGCATGACCCGTCTGACCCATCCTTGCTTCCCAGCATTGCCGACGCCCCGGCCGCTCCGGTCGCGCGTAACTCGAATTCCGACAGAGTGGCCGAGGAGAAAGTGGAGGACAACGACGATGACATCCCGGATCAGTGGTTGACCCCTCCCGACCTGGGTGATTCAGAGGAACCTCTTCCCCAGTCTTCGGCCAGACAACGACGCTCAACCTCGGCCGGGTCGCGTACTACACGCCGACCTCAGCGACCGGCCGCCAGGTCCAGAGTCCGGAGGAGTACTCTTACTCTTGCGCCCTCTTTTCCCAAACTTCCGCTTCTATGGTTATCGGAAGGGCGTTTCCCCAGTGGGGCGGATCGGTCTGCCATACTGCCTTGGGCAGTCGAGCAACTGGGCAATACCAGCCTGGCTGATATCTCCAGTTCCCAACTTGCTCAATCTCTGTCCCGTCCGCATCTCTGGTTATTCCCACGATTTTATAAGGCACCGTCAGAGGCTTGGGACCCTAACCTGATGAAGTCGGGCGCCATCGACACACTCATGGAGACCGAGCCCTGGAAAATCTTGCACACCGAGATGCCGGATATGGGGCTTCCATCCTATCCATGGTTCCGGGAATTCAAAGCGAGACTTCGTGATTTCACCGTGACTCACGCTTGGGCCATCTGGGAATCTACCCACTTCCTGTACATCTCGGCCGAGGACAAGCGAGCGGACGAGTCCCTCCGCAGGTACTCCCTTGCCCGCAAGAATCGTCGGAGGCGAGCTTCCGAAGCGTGGGTCCGTCTGTGCACGTTCATCATGGCGGGTATCCGGGATGGTGAATGTGACTTGGACCTGTTTCTCTTCCCGTTCATGCTCCATTTGCCAAACCGCCGGAGTGGATGTGCAGCGGAAGGAGGGACTTGGTATCCCGGCCTAGATGCGTTGGGTCAGACCACCTCTCTTTCTCAATCTTTGGCGGCCATCGACCGGCAAGATCCTTGGCGCAACCAATACCGCGCACAGCCCTCCGACCACCCTGGGTTCCGCGTGACTCGGCTCCGAGGCAAGTACAATCGTCGACGGGGATGAGTAGTCGGGCTTGCTTTAATTCTTCTATTTCTCTCAGTTTTCCCCTTTTTTTTTCTTAATATATCCATCCGTTCCTCTTCCGTTCCCACTCCAAACATTCACTGTTGACTACTAACCGTGGTTAGCCTCGCCAGGCCTGCTCGGGGGTCCGCCTAGAGGGATCTTTTATTGCTGCAGGGTACTTCCTGGTCCGATCGGGCGTGGACGTCCTGTCCCCAGTCGCGGTCGTTATATTCCTCTTCCCCGGGACGGCTGGATTCGGGCGAGGGACCCTTGTTGCCAGCGGCCGGTTTGATTATCTCCGACAGTCTGTTCATTTCCGCCAATTCATCCAACAATCCTGGATCCGAGGCGGCGAGTCCGGCCTGATCTCGCATGGCTAAAGTGGCCAGATGGTCTGCGCTGTTATTCCAGTCTCGTTTGACGTGCAGCAATTCGTGTTCCGGCCATCTCCGCAGGGCGGACATAACTCGATCATTTAGCAGTCTCAGCCGCGGCGCCTTGCAATCTATTTCTCCGGTGATTTGTCGGATCACTAGGTTGGAATCACCGCATATGATGATCCGCCCCTGTGTCCGGCCAACCAGCAAATCTAAGGACAGCAGTAATCCCCTATACTCCGCTTCGTTCACCGTGATGCCAGGCGTGAAGTCCGAGGCGGCCGCGACCGCCTTCCATTCGGGCAGCTTCCACAAAATGGCACTATAGGCCCCGACCCCTTTCTTTACACTCGCCGACCCATCGAAACTCAAAACCATTAGTTCCTCCGTGGGTCCCACTGTTGGCGGCGGCAACACGATAGCTTGTCGAGGCTGCTTCCGAGGTGCGATCGCTATCAGGGCTTCCTCCACTTCTGCTCTGGGGGTAATGCTGGCAGCCAGTGTGCCCAGTATTTCCTCTTCCCCTTTAGTACACTTAATAACCTCGAGGGACCACTGAGACAACAGAGCCGCCCACCTGCCCAGCCGGCCGTCAATTCCATTCGCCGTCAGGAGCCACGATAGGGTCGACCGTCTGGATAGTACTTTGATAGGCCGAGACACCAGCGTAGTATAACACACATCCAAGATCCGTAATAGAGCCAGAACTTCCTTATCCACCAACCCATAATTAACTTCATTAACTTTCAAGGTCCGGCTGGTGAAGGTCACGGGACAGTACACTCCATCGTGATCTTGCACGAGAGCGGCCGAGATGGCCCACTTGTTAGCGTAGATGATGACCACCGGAGTCTTATTAACATCGAAATGTTTCAAGACCGGTGTGGTCGCCATCTTCGCCTTTAGCATGCCAAAAGCCACCATCGCTCGGGTCATATGGTCGTCCGGGCCGGCCGCGCCGGGGTCCGGCGGCCGGTCGCTTGTCTGGGCAGACAAGGGCGCTTCCCCATTGGCTGAACTACCCGAAAAGGGCGCTTCCTCATTGGCCGAAATACCTGAAAAGGGCGCTTCCTCATTGGCTGAAATACTCGAGGAGGGCGCTTCCCCATTGGCTGAAATAACCGAAAAGGGCGCTTCCTCATTGGCTGAAATTGCCGGCCCGGCCTGCGTCTCCGCTTGCCTATCCTGCTCTCTCAGCTTATGGTAATCCACCTCCCGCAACTCATACAAGACCGCCGCATAGACTGCAAATCCTCGATGAACCGACTGTAATAATTCAGGCTGCCCAAAAAGGATTGCATAGCCTTTAGGGATCGCGGGAAGGGCAGATTACTCAAGGACTCCAAATCCTTCGGGTTAGCCTCCAATCCGGCAATCGACACTTGATGACCCAGATAGGTTACCTTAGTCTTTCCCCAGAAACTCTTAACCACACTAATTGAAAGATTCCACTTTTCACACGTAACCATCAGTTTTTCCACTTTGTCACACAATAAATCCCAGGTAGTTGCCGTAACGAGAATGTCATCAATGTAGGACCGCCGCCCCAAAACTGAAGGTTTGGGTCGGGGTCCGGGTCACCTTCGGTGAACACATCTCCGACCAGAGCCGGATCTTGATCCGCCTTGATCTTGAAGTGTCCATACAGCGCGTTATCTATCAGCCGTTGATAAATCTGCGGAGCATTCTTCAGACCGAACGGCATCCGGTTCCACTCGAACAACCCGAAAGGCGTCACGAATGCAGAGATCTCCCGTGCACCATCGGTCATAGAGACCACCCAGAATCCACTGGCCATGTCCAATGAGCAATACCACAAAACTTTATCCAGGTCCTCCAGCAGGTCGTTTATCAGCGGCATCGGATAAATCATCAGCTTAGTTAGCCGGTTCACTAGCCGGTAATCGATGCACAACCTTATGTCCACCCCATTCTTCTTAATGATAATTACAATGGGCGAAGCCCATGGCGAGGTGGACGGCTGAATTATCTTGGTGGCCAGCAGACCCTTGATAAGCTCTGAAAGCTTTTCCCGATACTGGGGGGCGACTCTTCGGCATCTCTGTGCGACCGGCTTGGCGCCTCCCACATCGATATCACATACCGCCCCATGGGCGGCCGGGGGAAGTGCGTTCCCTGGTCCGATCAACAGATGTCGTCTTTTCCATATAATATCCTTCAATCTGCTGATCTCCTCCGGTGTGTTCACATCCGGGTCTCCCACTTGTAGATCGTCGATAGTGACTGCTGGGGGGCAGGGGGTCACCTCAGGTAGCACCGCCATCTGTTCTTCCATGCCTTCGACATATAGTTCGCCCCCTTCATGAATGCAGACTTGATCGGCTTCGGCCGCTTCGGGATTCTGCTCGGCCGGCTGGGCCGATCCGCATTCGGCTATTTCCGAATTCTGCTCGGCCGGCTGGGCCGATCCGCTTTCACTTCGGTCCTCACAACCGTAATCGGGGCTGACCGTATATGCGACTCTGCTTGGTCCTTTCTCCCGACTCTGTTGTTCGTCCGTCTCCTTCCGAGTGGGCAAAACCAGTTCCGCGATCGGGGCGTAGCTTCGGTCAATACGTTCGGCCGGATCCGGCGACGGCCGGTTCCGCGTCAATATTTTAGTAGGGGTCCGGTACTCGGGTTTATCCACCATCGGAGTCTGGTTCTCTTCTAATTCTTCCTCTTCGCTGACTAGATCGGTGGTTGCCTGAAAAGCCAGGTTTTGCCACTCGATATAGCGTCTTGAGCCAACGGTGACATAGCCCGGCCGGCGGGGCACTTTATCCTCGGCCAGCCACATTCCGATAATCACATTTTCATGCAAGGTGAGGGGTTTTTCAGAGATGTTGGTCACGCTTATGAAGTTGAGATGACCACTCCTTTAACCACAGATGGTACCCAGCACTCGCCCCTTGTCAGCCATAACTTACTCCGTCGGTCGTGCGGTCGTAACATTACTTCCACCGCCTTTCCCACTGGCACCGTTACGAACTGACCTAGCTTGAGGAACTGGACGTAGGCGCCATATAAGGGCCGCCGGCCGGCCAGCTGGATCTGTACCTCGTCCGGCAACGTCAATGTTCCATGTGATAAGTCCAGCCGTATACCGGCCGGACCATAAAATCCATGCCCAAAATTGCATCCTGCCCGGCCAGCTTGCCTACCCAGGCGGTAAAGTAATATACCAGTGACCCAGCTAACGTAATCTTGACTCTTGTCCTTCCTTGGGTCATGTACGAACTTTCTTCAATGCCTATACATTCTTGCCGCTTCGTCTCGTCTATCTCACACCCCACCTTACGAGCAAAGGTGGTGTCTACGATAGACACTTCTGCGCCAGAATCGAACAACATGGTCGCTTTCTGGTTATTGATTTTTCCATCCGCCTTGGCCTGCTTGAACCATTTATCCGGCGAGTGATACTTCCAATACCCTCGCGACTCGCCAGGTAACAAGTTCAATTCCATTCGCACTTCAGACCGGGAATACTCATCCGTCCGTATACTGCTCACCAGGAAGGGGTCAGCCGTACCGGCCGGGGACCGGGTGACGTAATCGTCAAACTTACATGTATTGTCGGTTATCCTTTGCTTTGCTTCTTGATTATCCTCCTTACCGACATATGCATAGATACTAACACTAGACCGCTCGGCTCGAACCAGATTCCAACCTGGCGAGCGATCTAGTTTAACATCTTTTCCGCTCCGGGCGGCAGCATTCCAGCATGCTTGGTCGGGACGTACCACTTCTTCAACAGGTTGTAAAATTCTTCCATTGGGCACAGTCCCGCCTCATGCACCTCCCCGCAAGCCTTACACGTGAACAGGCAGTGTTCCGCCGGGTGTCCCTTCCTCTCGCACTTCTTGCACGTCAGCCGCTTCCAGCAGCTCCGGTCGTCATGCTTGATGGACCCACAGTGGGTGCACTTGCGCCTGGGGTAATCCTGGTCAGCTCGAGCCGGAAAACTCTTCGACTGACCAGAATCAGCTGGCAGCCTGGACGGCTGACTGGCTTCTGCCGAGAAAAGGTACCGATACTGTTCCTCCTCAGACTCGCCCCCAGATCGCTGATACTCCTCTTCCGTGCTGGTCGCGTCTGACTCTCGAGCGACCATGCGGACGGCTCGGGCCGTCCTGGTAGATGGCGGCCGGCCTCCTTGATCCGCGTTAAATCGAGACTTGAAACGGCCGGTTCCTACTGCTGCCTTGGGGCCTTGCTTCTTCGCCCTTAGGTACGTGCGCAACGTCACTTCCAGCTGCGTCGTATTCTTCACCCCCAGTAACGCCAGCTGGTTTGCCAGCTCCCGATCGTCCAACGTGCTGATGAAAAGTTCCACGTGTTCACGGGCAGCTTCTGACCGGCTGGTGTCTTCTTTAACGGGAATATCCGCTCTCATGCCAGCGACATTTAAACGATGGAGATACTCGAGGGGGGTCTCATCCGGTCGCTTCTTGGAGTGGAAATATTGTCGCGCCGCTGACATTCCAGCTCCGCAGTATTGCTCCTCGAACGCACCGGCCAATCCCCTCCAATTTCCTCGGGTTTCCCGGCTGAGTTGTTGGATCCAGTGTTTCGCCGGGCCCTTCATCAAATCCCCGAAGATCAGGCATTTCTCATAGTCCGACGTCCGGTCTCTGAGAAATGCCGACTTCGTCTTGCTCAACCATCCTCGGGCCTGGTCCACGTCCGCGTCGCGCCCGGTGAAGTCTTTCAGCTCGGACGTGGCCGACATTCGCACCCTCGTGATCGCTCCTGAATCCGCGTCAAACGCTTGGGCCGAAGCCATATGGGCTTGGCGGGACATCCCCAGATCCAGGTCATCCGGATCGTAGTGGTACTTGGCCGACCTGACGGATTCCATATCCACGTCGCTGAGAGACAGCTTCCTGTTCGTTGGCCGACGTCCGGTCCGGCGACCTGTCTGACGGCTCGGCGGGGCGGCATGGGGTTCACTTTGCTTGGACCGCACCGACTCCATATCTTCATCACTCGGCTCCCTCGCATAGTACTGGACTGGTTCGGGGGCCTGTGTTCCACGACGAGCGGGCTGGTCCGGTGACTTCGGACTGCCGCGGCTGGCGCTCAGCCGACGTTGCTCTTCCAAGTATCGCTCCATCATCGCCGAAAACATGTTCTGCAGGTGATCCGGCACCTGAGTAGCGACTTGAGGGGCGGCTTGAGGGGCGACTTGAGGGGCGGCTTGAGGGGCAGCTGGGCTGCTAGATTGGAATTCTTTCTTAATCCGCCCATCCGCGTCCTCGTCTTCCTTCTTTGGTTCTGGATCCGCCGCCGCTGTCCGCCAGGCCTGCACGCTGTACTGGCCGGCGTTCTTCCGCTCGGGCGTATCCGGATCCTCACGTCCTCCAAGTCTCACGGCTGTCGCCACACGTGCTGCTCCCCTTGGGCCAAGCGTCATGCGAGTGATACCCACCGATGAATCAGATGAGTCCGCCTCCGAAGGGGCAGACTCGTACTGCGAAGAGCCTGAGTGTATACCGGCTGGTTTGCTTGTCGCCGGCGGCGTGGACGGCGCCACTCCAGTCGTAGCTGTCATCTTTTTCGACGGCGGCGAGCAACCCACTAGCGGTACCAAGTGGTCGTGCAGGGCGCTGGACGCCTCCTTTAACTTGTCCATCTTCAGATCAAACAACTCGTTCGGATCAAACACGCCGGTGTTAATGCCGGCTTGTTTGAGTTGATCGAATAGTCCTCTAATGAGGGACACGTGGCCGTCTGAGAGAGTTGGGGGAGAGACGGGACCTTTCAATCCGCCTATGATCTTCGGCCGTGTTATTTTTAGTACCTTATCCGTCCGCAAGAATTGCCCCAACTCGTGAAGATGGAAAGCACGCTCCAAGTCGACATCCGTCGATAGGCCGTCCTGCTTCTCTTCTTCCTCTTCGAATCGCGGTTTGCCTTTGTAAGCCGAATAGTCCAATTCCTGCCAATCCGGTTTCTTTAGGGGTAGGGGGGCCAGATCGCGACTTGGTCCCGATCCGGCCGGCTTCCCACTCCGGTCGTATCCGACTTCCGCTTTTTCTTCCTTTATCTTTTCTTTTATATCCAAAATATGCATTCGTTCGTTAGGATCATGGTCGGAACCATGATCCTTCCTCGGACTATGGCGACTTGCACCATAGTCCGATCCGGCTCCATCCGTGTAGCGGCCGGCACTGCAGTAAGTAGTACCGTAATCCGCCCCCGGCGGAGCCTCTAGGGGAGTAACTTCTTCTTTAATGTCAACCTCGAACTCCCCCAATCCGAGGCGACCATCGCATCCTTCCATCTTCAGCAGCATTGGGGGCGATATGCCTTCCCCCAATGCACCCGACACAACATCGTCAACAAATTTGACAGGTTTAGGTCTTTCGCCCGCTAGGGACTCGCGGTGATATCCAGGGTCACCAAGAGATCCGGGCACGCGCACCATTGTGGTGTAGTCGCTCTCAGAAAATCTTCCTGAGACGCGAACACCCACGGGGGTCCCAGACGACTGACTACCGGAGGGGGTACTCCGTCCATCCGAGTCATGATCCGATCCGGCTTGAGGCCGGCTGGATCGGTCGCTTCCATCCGCTTGATCGCGACTGCTCGAATGTTGCATGTTAAAAGCTCACCTTGTGTACCCGTCAGTACTGGGTGGTTAGCTCTCTTGATGGACCCTAGGGCGAAAAGTGTAAATCCGTCCAATAGGGAGATGAAGTGTAGGACTAGGGGTAGCTCCTGGGCGGAAATCGTCACCGGGGAGCTCGTTGGGTAATATACTTGAACTTTGTATAGTGCCGGCTGGGCCGAGAATAGTCGATCGGCCAGCTAAACCAATAGGACACTTGAAGTTTGTATAGTACCGGCTGGACCGAGAATAATCGATCGGCCAGCTAAACCAATAACAATGAAGGGCGAATCCAAATGTGTATCCACAGAAGGCCAAATGTCACCACTTCCCAATACTTGATACCGTGTTCAAAACACGGGCGACTTGAGGTGAGTATACGAAGTCGCCGCGACTCCCGGTCAGGGGACTTCCGGTGGGTTAACTTAACCTTCCCCGGGCAAACCAATAACAGCAAGAGGGGACCTTGTTAGCCCTCTGCCGTGAACCAATAAAAGCGACTTGTGTCTAAGAAAGCGAAACGTATACTGATTTATCCTATGTCCAATACTCCCTTTGTGTAACCTACCTCAAATAACACGCCTGACCAGTCATGTATCTTACCCACGCAACCCGGCTAACTCCGACTCTGTGTACCGGTACGGCCGGTACACCAACCCCAAATGGTACCAACCCGGCCGGTACACTGAACCCATATGGTACCAGTCCGAATGGTACATTGTACCCGACCGGCTCGGCCGGATAGCCACCCATCCGCGCCCCCCGGCCGCTGACGCTAGCAGTCCCTTGGCAGCCCTTCCTACGATCCCGGTACATACTCTTTCCACTAGAACAATCCTCTTCTTCCGGGCTCCTTCCACCCCATCCTTACGAACAGTCCGCCATCTTGGCCGTCCGCCATCCGCGCCTCGGCCGTCCAACCTCCATAGTCCTTCCGTCTGCTCAGCTCGCTTATCCGACTATCCTCGCCCCTTGTCAGGTCTGCCGACTTGGTTTCCAGCCAGGCGCCACCTGGCCGCTGGTAGACCTCATCGGCGGCGACCATCCGGCGCCTACACCCTTGGCCCTCATTTCCACCAATCAGGATGCGCCCTTTGGAAAGTGCCTTACATTATTTTATAAGTCACTTCACCACAATGACGTAATCGTCAAACTTACATGTATTGTCGGTTACGCTTTGCTTTGCTTCTTGATTATCCTCCTTACCGACATATGCATAAATATAACACCAGACTGCTCGGCTTGAACCAGATTCCAACCTGGCGAGCGATCTAGTTTAACATCTTTTCCACCCCTGGCGGCAACATTCCAGCATGCTTGGTCGGGACATACCACTTCTTGATTTGGTTGTAAAAATCGTCGATAGGGCAAGGTCCAGCCACGTACACTTCCCCGCAAGTCTTGCAGGTGAACAAACAGTGTTCCGCAGGATGTCCCTTCCTTTCGCACATCTTGCAGGTCAGCCGCTTCCAGCAGCTCCGGTCATCATGCTTGATGGACCAACAGTGGGTACACTTCCGTCTGGGGTAATCCTGGTCAGTTCGAACCGGAAAACCTTTCTGCTGGCAGGACCCAGATGGCAGCCTGGGTTGCTGACTGCCTTCCGCCGAGAAAAGGTACCGGTACTGTGGGGCCTCGCTTCCTCGCTCTTTGATAAGTACGCAGCGTCAGCTCCAGCTCCGTGGTATTTTTCAATCGCAGTAGCGCCAGCTGGTCCGCCAACTCCTGGTCGTCGAACGTGCTGATAAAATTCTCCGCGTGTTCCCGGGCGGCTTCCGACCGGCTGGCATCTTCTTTAACCGGTATGTTCGCCCTCATTCCTGCGACATTCAGACGATGAAAGTATTCCAGAGGGGTCTCATCTGACCGCTTCTTGATGCGGAAATACTGGCGCGCTACCGATATTCCCGATCCGCTGTATTGCTCTCCAAAAGCTTCAACCAGCTCTCGGACTTCCCGGCTGAGCTTCTAGATCCAGGTTTTAGTCGGTCTCTTCATCAAGTCTCCGAAGATCAGGCACTTCTCATAGTCCGGCGTACGGTCTCTGAGGAATGCTGACTTCGCCTTGCTCAGCCATCCTCGGGCTTTGTCATCATCCATGTCCCGTCCAGTGAAATCCTTCAACTTGGACGTGGCTGACATCCGCACCC
>MIQA02000851.1:0-33594 GCA_001887855.2 Sclerospora graminicola | reverse complement strand
AATCACTCATTCATTCAACTCACATCTTAAGTTTCTGAGAAAGACTTTTGGAGCAGTTCGTTCGGTTTTTCGGACTTTTCGATCAAGTCTCGTCGACGATTTCATCTATCTTTTATTCCCTACCAGAGGAGAGTATCGACCATTGTTATTCATCCGAGCGCCACCACTATCGGGAAAGAGCGCACTCTGTGATTTACTCTGCGATCGTCTCGTGCAATCGAAGCCAGGGTTGCTTGTCGCGCGATTATTAGCCAACGCAATGAAGTCAATGAGCCTGTCGGATTATTTCAAATCCATTTACAAGCGTGAGTTGATCGAGTTTTTTCGGGGCTTCAACTGTGAGCGTGTGATCTTTATCGATGAAGCGCAAATCACCTATGACGACGAGTATCTATGGTTGGATCTATTGAAGAACTTGTACAAACGTCGATACGAAGGCCCTAGAGTTGTGCTGTTTTCATCGTATGGAAGCTTCGATCCGTATGGACAACGCAGCGGAACACCTATTGCCATCGAGCCGTCGGATACGTACGGTTTATTTCGTGGAGACACCAAGCTCGGGCTCGAGCTTTCTCGAGCTGAATTGGACGAAATGATTGGTGAGAGTGTCGCTGCAAAGGTTGGAGACCTCATCTGGGATCTCTGCTCAGCTCATATAGGGATTGCGCATGCTATCCTCACATTCTTGGACGAACAGTTTAGAAACAAGCCCCCTGAACTTATCGATGGTGCTCCGCTCGGCTGGCTTGCTAGAATTCATCCAAACAAAGCGAGGAATTCCAACAGTCTATGCATTTAACCGCGTAGTGCGAAATCGTGCTTTGTCGGACGAATCAATACTGAAGATGAGTGAAGTGATGCATGACGTTGCATGGGGAAACGTACTTCTTTTAACGGATGAGGCGAGAACGCCTCATAGTCGGGCTGCGGTCGAATTACTGACCAGATTTGGCTTCCTGTACGAAGGCGAGAACAAGCAACTCCTCTTCGCATCAAATATGCACCTGAAGATCTGGCTCTATTCAAACCGAACAGATCCAGTGGGGTACATGGTATCGGATATCTCGCATGACGACTTCGTTGTTGCTTGTTTGAAGCGAGTGAGTGCTTCACGACTGCAGCATTTTGCTTGTGGAAATACCAGAAAAAATATTGCTCGAGAGCGCCAGATTCAAATGGAGCTATATGGCGCCACAGTGTCGTGTTTGCCTCGAGATGTGCTGGTCACTCCAGAATGGCGCACAAACGGTGGGAAAGGATTTCTTGACTTGGTGATTATTCGTGGCTCGAGCATCCTTTGGTTCTGGGAGTTGCTTTTGAATGGTGATGATGATGTCGACCAGGCGAAACGATTTGAAACTGGGGGCAAGTATCATGGGAGTCTTACTGGAAGTTCCAGGTATGTGCTTATTGACTTCCGTCAGAATAAGGGCGTTCGACATGAGAAGCTTGGTTTTCTGTACGTATCCTTTGTGGATTCGTTTACCAAAGCGCGGATTTTTGGGCTCGGCAACCCCGCAGTTGATGTTGAACTGTCAAACTAATCTCAATTAGTGGTGTTTTCGCGCATCAATCACTCGAGTGATCTGCACAGAGGATGTTCAGTCGCGCACCATGGTGTCTCTAATCAGCTCGAACCGAATTCGTGAATACGGATTTGAGTGCATTCCTCCCGGTATATGTTCAGTCAATCGGGGTACACCGCTGAATTAATTTTATTAATTTAGGGGGGCGTTTATAATCACCCCCAAAACCATAGACTCACCCCCAAATTACAGTAGAGCCCATATTAGCTACGAAAAAACGAACAAAATACACAGCCAGATGTTTTAGAGGAAGGATATAAAAGAACCTGTTCCTTGGTTGTGAAACTTCTTGTCGTTTTGCTTATGACCTATGACCGTCGATTGCATTTGACTTTAGAGGATCACCTTCTTTTACTTTCGAGTCCTCCATAGGCAAGATTTACATGCCACGTGCTGGAGCTGCAATACTTTAGTGCTCTTCTTTTCGTTGTCCTTACTAAGAGCACGTAAAACCCATACGGCTTGGCTGGTTGGCCTCGACATGGAAACCACGCCTTCGTTTTCTTCTTCTTCTCTCCTCTCGTCGTCACTTCCACATCAATCACGTCCTCGTTGGATTGTTTCTTCCTTTCCACCTTCACTTGCAGCCGTGGCTCGCCTCTTGACTTACAGTTAGCGTCATGGAGACATGTGCGCTATCATGTGAGGGCACTCTATTGAAGTGGCAGTAGCAATTCTTCTGACTGAACCGCTTCTGCTATTTATGCAACATGACGCACCTCATAACGCTGAACGGGCGTGCTTTAATCTAGCATAGCGAAAACCAGTATATATCGACGTAACAAGTGAAAAAAGGCCAAGTCATTTACAAGTACTTAACTTTTAAAGCATAAATCTTGCCTATGGATGACTCGAAAGTAAAGGAAGGTGATCCTCTAAAGTCAAAATGCGTATCGACGGTCATAAGCAAAAACAACAAGAAGTTTCACAACCAAGGAACAGGTTCTTTCCTATAAAACATCTGGCTGTGTATTTTGTTTGTTTTCGTAACTAATATGGATTCTACTGTAATTTGGGGGTGAGTCTATGGTTTTAGGGGTGATTATAAACGTGCCCAATTGTTAATAACTAAATAGACTGCGATTGAACAACAACAAAATTCCAACACGTAGTGTATCAGGAATTAGATTCCTGCCATTTTACACGGTCCGATAATCTCAAAGCAATGCTCCAGCTGCACGATGAGGCAATCGTAGTTCCATAAAATCAGGACGAATTTGTTATGTATTTCAAGTACAAGGACTACGGTCACCAAATCTTGTTGTTGTTCAATCGCAGTCTATTTAATAATTACCTATTAGCTACAATAAAATCTCTGAGTGCGCGATCTAATCCCACAACCGTCTCTGATGAACTATCCACCTGCGAAACAGGTAGTAAAACACTATGTTCATCACTTGACTGATCCTGGCCATTTTCTTCCAAACACTCCAGACCAATAAGCATGCGTATCCCACGAATTCTGGTCGCTGTTCTGCTCCTTTCGAAATAAGCCACTGCTAACAACTGCTTCATAATTTTTGACCAAATCAACTGTAATTGTTCATACGCGCTTCTATGAATCCCTTTATGCACGCGTTCATTTCGCATAAACCACAACCACGTAAGTCCAAGCGAACAGATTCCTTTCCACACACGTGCCAGCGCTTCCTTACATTCCTCTGCTCTCTTTCTACATCTCATCTGCAAACAGTGCCCCAGTGCCTCTGAAATTTCCGGCGGTTTGCGAATTGCTACAAATCTCCTATATTGTTCCAACTCAACATTCGAGACACTGCAACCGTTCCAACATGTTAATAGTCGGGCCCATAATTGTTTCGCCCGACTGCACCCCCACACAATATGTGTGACCCCTTTCCCAGGTGTTTGACACTGATCATCCAGTGCACACCTTCCTTGTGTAAAATATCCATCGTAATAGACATTTAATTGAAACGTAGCTGCTCGGTATATGCTCCACAATTGATAGTCAGATAGCAAGTTTCATGCTTCCAGATCTCCGATGGTGTCTGCTCCTGCATATTCCAATTCCATTCTGACTTCTCGCGCATGCATTTCCACCGCTCCCGTACTCTTGGGAGAGCACTTGATAGTGCCTGATAATAGTAATCCCGGAATGACCGTCTGATCCCCCTTTTCACCGCGCACATGTTTATCCCTTCTTTGATCGACCATGGATAATTGTGCAGTCTTGGGTGTGCCGCAAACACAAGTCCCTGCAACTGTTGATGTTCTCCCAACTCTCTGTCCTCACTTGTGTTGTGTCTTATCCGTGGTTCGCCCGCTGGTTCGTCCCAGTAAATGCCGTCATCACGCTGACGTAACGTCCACTTTTGACCAGTTGATGTACACGTGCCCGTCACTTCTCTTGCTGTGTCAAACTTCCATACCACTGAATTCCAGTGATCGTGAGTGTTCAGAAGCTTCGGTCGTCCTGCCTCACCGATTTCTTCACCAATCGCCACCCTCGGCGAACACAAGATTATACTTAACAGCCATCGCCCTACTTTCCTTCTTGAGTGACTGATCGGTTCCGTTCCTTGCACTGTCCAATGATACGTGGTCCTCCCGACTCGTCTGATGTGTAGGTCCCTTATGGTAGACTCCGGCAGTTTCGTGAATTTTAATGGTGCCAATACCTCCGCGTTCTCGTCCCTGATCCAGGGGTTGTTACACCACAAAAAGGTTCCCCAGAAAGCTTTAAGCGTTTGTATGCCATACTCGTGCCAGTCAATGTCGTCAACATCAGCTTGTACTTGGACTTGCTCTCCCCGACGCAGGATTTCCTTCGAACTGGCTGGCTGTGTGACACATTTTCTATGTAAAACAGCTGAATTAACTTTCACGTACCTTTCTATCAGTGTTACTTCTTCATGCGATGGCCCTAAAGCCCTCGAGAGGTGGAAAAGCACCTGTGACATCTTCGGCCCCCGTCTTGTAGTTTTCCTCCACCCAGTCGTCCTACATGGCGACACCCACACATTAGTCTTATCCGGTTTAATCAAGTGACACCAGTTCCGCCACGCTTGCGTATATCTGTCATTCGGCTCAAGTAACCCATTGTTGCCTCCTTTACGGCTAACGTGTGGATAGCGACTGGAATCGATATCAGCCCGAGCCCTCCCGCATGTCTTGGTATAAACAGTAGATGTGGTGACATCTTGTGTCGACCCGGTTCACATGTTGTCTTGTTGCTCCAAATAAACTTCTTCTGCATATGGATAAGATCCTTGTACGTCTGCTGATCCGGTTCGAAAACTTTTGCAGTAAATAGAATAGCTGGCAGTGCGATCGAGTTGAAAAGAGTGACACGATCCATTACCGACGTTCCACACCTCGTAGCTGTAAGTAGCCTCCGTTGTACTGCCCGTATACGCTCAGCCCAGTTAGTTTCAGCCATGTTTTGCTTACCCACTTGATAACCTAGGTATCGCCTGTGTCGTTTTCCTTTATCAATGGAATCCCCACCTTCTCTAACCGTGACGATGCCTGTCCCAGCGGGAGAATATGACTTTTTGAAGGTTGCATTGTCAGACCGGATAATTTTCCAAATCTCTCCAGAATTGTTAATGCCTCATCAACTTGGTCCTCTTTTGTGAAGAAAATCGTGGAATCATCCACAAATGCTGAAAAAGTGTGTGTCTTTTGCGAAATGTCTCCTCTGATCGATACTCCTTGTAGTCCTTGGTGTTGTTCTATCGCCATTCCCAGAGGCTCCACAGCCAATATAAACAGCAACGGTGCCAGCGGACACGTCTGGCGTATTCCGGAAATTACCGGAAACGACTTCGAGAGTTGACCATTCACTAGAAAACGCGCCGACGTACCGTGATGTAACGCCTTCATAAGTGCTATAAAACGCTCCGAAAACCCAAAACTTCGCAAAGTCGCCATCAAATAAAACCTATCCACTGTGTCGTAAGCCTTAGCAAAATCCACTAGCAAAATTCCACCGGAATCATTTGATTGCATCTGAACTTGATCCTGCTGCCGCTGCTGTAATACATGCACCATCATCACAACTGCACGGCCATCCGTCGTCCATAAACAAATCCTTGCTGTGAATCGCCAATTAATCTCCCGAGAAACGCTTGTAACCTCGCCGCTAATATCTTCGCAAATATCTTGTAACTCGTCTGTAACAGAGATATGGGTCGATAGTCCATTGCATTAGTCGACTCACCTTTTTTCTTGAGTGGAATGATCACTGCTTCCAGAAACGAGTCAGGTGGTTGTGCCCCATTTAGTACATCGTTGTACACTTGTAACAAATCTGGCATGAGTTCCTCTGCAAAATCCTTGAAGAAGTCGTTGTTGAGCCCGTCGGGTCCACCAGCTTTCCGTCTTTCCAATCGTTTGATCGCTAGTTTAATGTCTTCCGCCTGTATTGGTGCCAGCAGACTGTCGTTTTCCACCGAGGAGACTCGCCGGTGCTCCCACTCCTCCACTAACTCCTGGATCTGCTGTGTCACCTCCGTGTCCTGTATTTTTCTATGTATTGCTCCAAGTATGTTCTGCCACGTCCTCACGAATTTATCTGGTATGGACATGTCCTGTGCTGGCATCTCTGACTGGTCCTGCAAGATGATCTCCTCCACTCGTTGATCCCTCTCCCACGTCGCTGTTCGCTGATATCGCCAACGGAGATTTTCGTTAGACCGACAAAAACGTCTTGCAATCCTTACCTGATTACACCTTGTGACTTCATTTTCCGTAATCTGCAAAATTTGATCTCGGCTGGTTACTCGTCCATATAGTGCCTGTTCTAGGTGTTTTGCATGTCGTCTCCTCCTTTGCGCCACTCTCGACCGTACTCGTATTATAGCCGCTACCTACGAATCCTTGACCGCGTCCCACCGTGCTGCCCCGGCTGATTCAATTACATCACAAGTCTCAATTAGTTCCTTTATTTCCTCTTGCACTCTTACTCCCCCTGCTCCTCGGATCGGGTATTGTAATCGGAAATGGTGGTTTCTTGTTCTTTGTAGTCTGCCCCGGGGTTGACGTACGAGAATCTCGACTTGGTCATGATCCGACGGTACACCTGGCATACTGGTTCTGACTCGATTGACCCACTCAAATTTCCCTTCAGAAATGTAGAATCTGTCGATGCGACTGGCTGATTCCCCCCGCCAAAACGTGTATTCAAGAACATTCTCCTTCTCTTCGTATCGCCCCGCCGTAAACTGTACCACTGCTGCGTCCTGCATCTTCCACCTTAGCAGCAGTCTTGTCAGCTCTGGGCATTCCGTGGTTCGTCTGCGCATGGGCCCCGTTCTATCTAACGGTGGGGATTCCACACAATTAAAGTCCCCACCGAGAATCACGTTTGAGTGCTGCTGTAGGTTCCACGGTTCAATGCCTTTATAAAACTGCGCCCTTTCCTTCTCGCTTGCCGATGGTGCATATATGTTTACGCACTTCCATTCGTTGATCTCCACCGCTATGATCCGCTCTGTCCAGCCGCTAATCCGCCACGGTCTTAGTGTCCATCCTCGCCTCGGTGTTAGTAATATTCCAACACCCCCTGTCTTTTTCAGCGCTACACTCCACAAAGCCAAACGGTAAGTGACATCTGTATGATTCCACATACGTTCCCATTGCGTCGTTAGATCTGCGGCCTCCTCTTTACTTGTGATGTGCGTTTCTTGAATCAAAATACAGACGGGGCGTGCTTTCACCGGTAAATTTCTCCACGACTGTAGCCATGCAAGCCTGGATCCTGCCGAGAAACCTCTAACATTATGCGTGATTACTCGCAAGTCCGACTCTCCCCTGCCTTCTTCCGTCCTGTATTGGCTGACATCCCTCGTCCCTGCCCTCGCCACCGTGATTCTGCTGTATCTATCCATCTCGGTGATAATTGCCGATATGTTCTCCTCTTCCGTGTTGCTGCGTGTCTTGCCCTTAGTAGCAATGAGGCGCATGTGCACCTCGGGACTTGACTTCGTTCGCCTGGTCCATATCGACGGATTCTGGTTCCCTGTCGGTCAGAGAGACGTTAGTTAATGTTGTGATGAAAAAATCTGTTATGTCCATCCACGCAGAACTGTCGTCTTCCTCCAGCCTTTTTGCTAACACGCGAAACCCGGGTATCCGGACGCGGGCCGACTGATAACGTCTGATCTTCACCCATATTGGATCCTTCGGGAGTGCCGCTTCTCCAATTATCGCTGCTATTTGTTTGCTATATACATGGGCACATAAAGCCGTGAAAGCAAATTTTAGCTGCCTATGAGGTCCACACAACTGCCACAACGGATTATCTCCATAATTGAGCTCCTTTAGGGTCTTCCAATGGTGCCCGCTTGCTCGCATCACTTCGCGTTGTTTTTCGTCCCCTAGAATACTTACGCGCTGCGCCCAATCCTTTAGGAAATTCTCCACTTCTGACTCTGCTCCGGCTGAGGTTCCTAGGGTGATCAACACCTCCCAAAATTGACGTCTCCAACCTTTCGCCATTTCGACTAACACTTCGTTACTTAGTCTCCGTATGATGATATGCGGCTTGTCACTATATTCCATGAGTTGTGCAAGCGCGAGGCTGTCCTTCCTCACGGCCTTCAACCACACGTCTGGCGATGCATTTACAGTCGGAAATGGTGCTACTTGCTGATGTGGCCATACCTGACTCATCGAATTCCACACCTGCTCCACTAGGGATTCTGTACCCCCGGCGGGTTCTATGTCCATGTTTTCCAACCGACCCTCTGCGAATAGATCCCTCTGCACCGCTTCTGTGCCTACTGTCTCGTCCTTCTTGGGGGACTGGAAAGCTTCGTCGACCGCCCGTTTTTTTCGCGTCCTCTGCTGCTCCGCATCTGCAATCTTCTCGCTATCCTTGGAGTCTTCTAACTGTGCCCTCACAGAGACGTTTGACTCAACCCCTTGTTCTTTCCCCGGCTGGTCTGTCAGCGCTAATGTTCCATTTGTGGTGTTGTGCCACTCCCTTAATATATCGATTGATATAGTGTATGTTTTTGCCAGTATTTGGCATACCGACTCTTTCTCAACGTCTGCTTGTAATAACTCCGCTTGTCTATGCTCCGGCAGGTACATGGCTGTTTCCACTAGAAACTTCAGCAATCCGTGATGCCGAGCATCCTCTTCCCGGAGTAACTGTTCAACTTGCGCGCGGATCAGCTTTCCTGGCGACCAGTCCATGGGGACACTCACCACTTGTCCCCTTGGTACGGTCGATCCTTCCTCTCCTCGCGTCCGCTTATTCGATCCTCCACCTCCAGCTGCTTCCAACATCTCCACGTCCTGCTGTAGTGGAACTATCGTAGTCTCTCCTTCTGTCGTCCTCCAGCCGTGGACGTAGGCCTGATAGTGAATGTTCTCAAAATGTAGAACCAGGGGTAGCTTACCTTTGCCTTCCTTAACCGCGTTTTTCATCTTGATCACTTCTTTGACGCATTGCCCTAACGAGATGGGAAATTCTCCACACGTGGCAAATTTACGCCGTTGTTGCACCCTAATTTCTGGCGCGAAGTGAATAACCCCTGGTGTCCCGCTTGCCACATCCATGCTTATCACAAATATGTGTCTTTGTAGGAGCGTACCTAAGCAAATTAGAGTGTCGTTACTCCCCCAATTCTGACTACTTACCATCGCATCTAACGCAGACGGACTGTTGCCGTAATCCTTTAGATACTGCTTGAACTCCAGTTCAGATTGTTTAGCCGCCATTTTTTCGTATCCCCTGCCCAAGCTGCGTAACGTCTGTTTGCGTACCCCGGCCGGGAACTTCGCCTTAAAATCCGACATTCCTCTCGCTGCCCCTCCTTTTTTCAAACACGCCGTCGCCTGTTCTAATATCTTGGGGCTGTCTTCAAGTGAGGAGTTAAAAAGTGCCTGCACGACACTATAAGCTTGACAATTCCCGGTCGCTGGGGTCCTCACTTGTTGCAGCCCCATCGCCAATAGCGCATCGTTTAAGTTTCCTTCCTGTACTGTTACCTCCGGTTCTGCTTCCCACGTAAATGGTTGTAGTTGTCCTTCCGTCTGTGACAGGGTCATACTGTACGTCCCTAGTTCCGCCTTCACTCGCGCCTCTACAATTAACACATCTGAGTTATCCTGTTGTCGTCGTTGCGCTCCCACTGTGCCGCGATTTTTATCCTTGGGTCCAGACAAAATTTTTGTTTTTACCGGTTTCGGTTCCGGTTCCGGTTCGGTTTTTATTTTTTTGTCATTCGGTCCGACTGCACTATCCACTTTTGTGACTGCCGCCTTCAACGTACTGTTGCCGTTAGGTTGTGCCTCTGCCGTAGCCTTCTTTGCCAACGGGTGGTTCTGCAATCCTTGTCCCATCTCACTGTTTTCCTGTACCCTGGTTCGAGATGCTGTCCCATTTCTCCTTTTCGTGACTACCATCCAGTCGTTCTCTCCCGTTCCTGTTTTTGCTGACTCGTGGTTCGTTGCTGGTGCAGGGCCCTCCTGTTCGGTCTTCGCTGACGTGGGGGCCGGTGCTATGTCGATATGCGTTTGATCATCACTTTGTATCGACTGTTGTTCCGTTACGCTGCTGGTCACCTGGTTCTCCTGTTCTTTTATCCTTTGAGATATTGATTGTATCCTTGGGTGTTTGCTTCATTTCATATGTTTCCTTGATATACGCTTTCATAGCTTTATTCAACTGAGGAACAGTGATAGAAGCACCTTCTTGGAATTTACACTTCTCAGAGATGAATTGATAAGTGTTGTTCGTAGCCATACGAAGAAGGTTGCGATTGTCAATGAAGGATACCGGACAGAACGTCTCAACCCCTTTGTTTTTGTATTTGGAACAAAACCTCAGATAGGTTGATCGACAGCGGTGTAGAAAGACGCCAAATTCCTGACATTTTGATCTCATTCTCAAGATTGGTGTTCCTACTTTCTTCAGGAATGATTTTCTCAAAGTAGGCAACCATGAAACGACGGACTACTTCACCAGATTCATCTTTGTAGCTTGGTAGTTTGTTGCTATTGATGATTGTTGGAATATCCCAGTCATGGACTGGAATCGAGCCTTTTCCTTTTACAGGACATTGAACTGAGCCACGCGTTCCCATACTCAAGAAGTCAGCCTTTGGTAGAGTCTTAGCAAGATTGTTCATATCATCACAGCATAGAATTTGTTTCTTAGCATATTCAGACAATCCAAACTGCTCTTGGTGGGAATTGGATAAAATGCCAACCTGGTCGTAGGCAAATGAGTACTTTACAAGGTTCATTATAAGTGATTTGCCAGATCCACCCTCACCAAATAGGAATACCATGAAATCAAATTTATCATTGAGCTTAGTCATCAGACGACCAATCATAAAGTAGATAAACTCGATCGTTTCATCATCGAACTGAAACTTTAAGTACTGGTCAAGTAGAGGAGAGAGGGGGTCATTGTCAATTTCAATTTCTGAGTCAATGCATGTTCGAACCTGAATATTATCTACGATGTCAGCAGTCAAAATAAACGTGGCATTAGATAGATCGTAGATACCATTCTTGAAGCCGATATAGTTATAGTCAAGCTTAATGAACTCAAAATTAGGATTGATAATGTTCTTGATGAAGTAAAGCAATTGCTGATGATCTTGCGATTTGCACATATGAAACAGAGGCTCAGTTGCGAATACTACATTGAGAAACGTAGCCGGATCATCGTATTTACGGACATAGTAGTATGGAAGCATATAATCATAGATGGCACCAGATTGAAATTCACGCTTGTACTTGCCTTTGACAATATCAATCAGCTTCTCCTTGAGAATATCCAAAAGCGTCTTCTTGTCCTTGCCTTCTTTCTTTTCTTTGACTTCTTGTGGTTCATACTCCGCTTTCCATTTCTTGTATTCATCTGGATCGGTTCCTCCAACAATAGATTTAATTTGGGATTCAGTTAGCTTGGGGTGATACTTGGTGGTTTCCCAATCATTGAACACTTTTAACGCAGCAGCTTGATCAAATCGATCGGTCATGGAATGCAAAATACACAGATATGTCTTCCGCATTAATCCAAGTTCGACATGTTGCTTGCGATATAACACACCGGCCAAGTTCCAAGTATTGTTGTTATCGTTAAACCATGATTTTTTCAACATACAACACAGTTTGTAAAGGCGCTGGTCATAAAGACCATTAGACACGCAATATTTTACAAAATCAATCTTTTCCCAACGATTCAAGAACTCCTGTTTATCCTCATCTGATTTGAAATAAATTTGCCTGCAGGTAGTACGTTTCTCGCCGCCTCTGCTGTAATTATCTAATTGCACTTGCTTTGAGTAGCCTTGAGCAGCAACTAACTCAGGATCTGAATTTTTAACATATTGATGATCAATGTCCTTTGCAAGTGAGCGCCAAGCATCAATTGCTTCAGAAAATTTTACACCATCATCTTTCTCATTGAGGTTAAAAGAATAGCATTCTACGAGAACATCAATCGAATTATTTAATTCCAAATCCGAACTTTGATCCTCTTTACATACCACCCCTTCCGCGATCACCGGTTCGACAATCGATTGATCCAATTCTGGAACTTTGCTAACTTCGACATTCGAGACCTCGACGGGCTTGATCACCGATGGCGCTTGTGTATCAACAACTTCGGCAATAGCTGGAGTACCTACTTGAGGAGGCATTTCTTCTACTATACTGACTTCAAGATTATTTTCTTCAACTGCAATTATCTGATGCTTTCCGCATCGATCTTTGTTGCGTGCAAGCTTGCACTGTTCTCCGTTGGCTTTGATGAAGTTGCACATCGTTGTTGCTATATTACTTGTTATATTACTAAGGTTATGTTTTTTATATTCTATATATTCTTCGCTTAAGATCATAATTTTTTATGATGCCGCGAGTCATCTTTTTTATGATGTCGCACTCTGGAGCACTCCAATGGGAGTCTCTTTAGCGGATGATGATTCATGTTATATGTCTCGAGGATGTCCATAAAGTGTTGCCTCACACGAAACAATGAACGGAACATGGTTTGGTTCATCTAATATCAATAGGAGATAGATTTTAGATGAAAGTGTGAGTAAAATGAAAATACTCACAAAGCTTTCACTCAGAGTATGTCAATAGATAATATAGTATCTTTCTATCAATAGTAAATATTTGTGAGTATGTGAGTATGTGAGTATTGGGATAAATTTACTATATAAAATAGGGGCCCAAAGCAAAATATATGGACTGGCTAAAAAAGGGCATTTCAAAATACTCACATAACGTAACGGAACGGATTATTGCCGAGTTTCGACCCTTAAGTAAATATTCTATATCTCAGCTGTTTTAGATCCAGAATATCTCGGGAGTATATAGAATCAAAGAAGAAATCAAGGTCTATTTTGGGATCTATTGCTAGCTTTTAGTGCTCTAAAATTGACTAAGCTGAACCACCTGAAAAAGAGGGAATTTATAAGATAAAAAAACGAGTTACCCAGATTATTGCCGAAACTGCAATACTTCAAGTTTGTATATGTTTATTTAATTGACTAAATGAACATATACATAATTAAAGTGTTATACGCTCGACTGCGCGTTACCCATATAAAATCCTGCTGGCGTATGCAATGCCACGTCTGAAGTAGCAATCAAGTTAAGATAACGAAGAACATCTATGTGCTCGTTTGTTGCATCACCTAAAACAAATTATCGTCCTGAAAATTCAATTTTTTTTAATTCATCACACAAATTAGCTGCCTGTCAAAACCTTCACCTTGGCGTCGCCAATATACATTATTACTGCCTTGATGAGGTCGTCGTCGCTGTAAAGCTTGCGCAGCGTGGCAATCGCAGCTCGCAAGCGTGATCAATAAATCGGCAATAAACCGTGTAATTCGTCTCCTAAGCCAATCAGAATGCTTGAAATACATAATAGAGCAATTTGATTGGCTAAGAGACGTTCTCGGCAATAATCTACGTAACCGGCAATAATCCGTTCCGCTACGTTACTCACAAATTCAATAGATGTGGCATGTTTTTTTTGGTAAAAATCTGTGAGTTTTAATCAAAATACTCACGCGGTATTCGCATGTAGAGTCACCACAATAGAATCCGGTCCATACCGGTGTAAAACCGGTTTTCCACGGCGGTTCATGGCAGCATCTCATGAATTCATGATTATTATGTCCAATGTGTATTCTGTTTGTGCGACATCGCAGGTTTTCAATCCAGAAGGTACTGTTCGTATTCTAAAGTCGTTCTTATTGATTGGGTCATTGTATTATTGTTAAATAGAATTGAAAAAATCAATTGAGATGACTACCACCACGAAAATGGCCACCATTTTGAGCGCTTGCACTTCTTCTTCATCCGCTTCTTCTGGTTCTTTGATAGGGGGAGAAGTGGGGTACGCTCCTTCGATCGCGTTCGACAGCTTGTTTTCCACACGTCCAGAATTGCGTTCATCGCTGTAAGTACGAGATAAATGCCGATCAAGTAGCATACCCATACGTGAGCGCCAGTATTTAGACATCCTTTTTCGTCTTCTGGATCTTCTCCAAGGATCTTGATGGCGGCATAAAGTACTGCAGTAATGAGAGATAAAATGGCTTGTAGTCTGATGAAGTGACTGCCTTCGCCAAAAAATGTTATCGATCAGAAATGGCACGTGCGCAAAAAGACATGATGACCTACCTTCATCCCCATCGTCGGCATCAGGAACAACCACAATGAGTGCTTCATTCTTTGAACCACCAAACGATCCAATCGGTGAATCCTCTTCTAACGCCTCTTTCGCATGGTACTTCGCACGGTTCTCGAAGACGGTGAGATCAGCCGCATCAACGTTCTCGAGAGCGCTCGGACACTCCTTCTTCACTTCCTTTCGGAACGTATCCACATCCTCGATATCCACGACAACAGAAGTCGCCGATTTCATCGCCTTGCCGTCCTCGCTCACGAGCTGCAACCACTTCCGCGCCATCACTTGGCATGATCACTAGCGAAAGAACCTCATGTGAGGTTTAATGATGAGCGGACGGGATGTGTCGTCTATGTTACACCGTCCGCTCAAGCAGTGCATAAAATGGCATCTAGAGTACCATGTACATATATAGTACATACTATATATGTACATATATACGTACTATATAGTACAAAACCTGAATAAACCTAAATAAAACCTAGATTGCGCAGCCACACGTCAAGGCAAGCATGACTAAGAAAAAGATTCGAAAATTCTATCTGATTATTGCTTTCTGTGATATTAGCTATATTTGGCGCTCGGGACTCAACAAGAAAGTGGCGATAAGATCTCTGCAATTGAGTCTAGTAAATTTATGAGGTTGATAGAAGAACTGGCTCTTGTGCTGTTTCAGACACTGAAGGATGCAGAACAAACCAGACCACGATTACAAACGTGGCTGGATTTAACCCATCAACTATTCCGGGGAACATTTCATTTCATTAAACGCACTCAACGAGTAGGAAAGCAAGACGGAGTGAAAAAGTTAGAGTTGTCCAACTCTGAATTGGAACGACTCATCAACTTATTTGAATTACTGGTAGTAAAGCATAATTTAAGTTGGAAGGTATGGTTCCAAAAGGCGCTTGACGCGTGGAACCTGGCGCACAAACTTAATAAACCTCTGGTCACTATCCTGGCACGAAAGATAGGAAGATGCCAGGTGGAAGTAGCTATAAAAGGGCAAAGTGTGTTACAAGGGTGACTTCATAAAGTCACCGGAACAAAAGAGGAAACGGTGAAGATTAAAGCTCGTACCAAAGCTTATCTTTTTAACCCAGAAGTGTATTCACAAGAAACAATAGCAACTCTAGCACAAGTATGTGAGAAGGAGTGGCGTGGTAAGGAAAAACAGAAGTTCAGAGATGGTAGCCCTGAGGAGTGGCAGGTGGTTAAAGGATTGGCGGAAGGGGCGATTCTATCAAGAACATTACCACAATTTTTACGACAGATCATGACGTCAAAAGACAGGCTAAGGTTAATATTGACGATAAGGGTAAGAGCGGAAGGATACCTTTTAATGGATCTCAAAGGGAAGGCAGCAATAAAGAAAGCGTTTCAAAGCACGAAGAGCCTTCAAGAAATCATATCTACCGTGGCCACAGCACGAGAAATGGGACAGACTGTTCGACATGCTGGCGAAGGTTAAATCGATAAGCTATAATCAATCGGACCACAGCCTCCATTTACATTTCCTGACACGGGAAATTGCAAAAAATATGAGACGGTTAATTCATTAACTACAAAACTTACATGCGCAAGAAAAATCAGACGAACCGGTGTGGTCCAGGAAAATAACAGGGGCGAGCTCGGGGATGGGATTCTAGCCGGATTACATGATCATATTGCGCAACGTGACTCCCAACATAAATATAATTAAATTGCATGGGTTTCTGCAGTCGATAATCACCGTTGACTTCCGGTTTGAGGAACTAGACTCGGGAGGTCTACTATCGTCGACGTCATTAGACTGGGATATTGTAATTGAGGCGAGGATGTCCACGGAAACTGAGAGAAATTTGAAGATTGATATGGTGCTGGCATATTTTAACTCTGGAACATCCAGACACCAGAAGTAAACTTCACTGTTTGGGGTGTGGAGAGGCTGGATATCAAGTCAGAGGACGTCCAGTCACACAAAAGAAATTGTACTCGGAAAATAATATTACGGTCACTGTGGAAGAGGCGGAATTGATTGACACCCCGGATCCTTTTTTGACAGCTTGGAAACGCTCATTAAAGAAGTCAGGGAAAACTGCTTAAAGCAGGATCAATCCATTCGGGAACGTCGGCAACAGGAACAAGCCAAAACAAACGAAACGAAAGGATCAGAGAATTCAGCAGACACGGCGTCAAAGACAGAGGAGGCTGTGCAGACTCCGACCAACACATCAGTGCAGACCGGAACGAATAGCCCCGCCAAGGGCGACGTGGGTGTAACAGGTAAGGTATCCTATATATGAGCCCAAGGAATTACGGGCTCTAATCGCACATCGTTACTGGGAAGGAAGTGGTTAAGGTCAAAATTTTCTCGTTTCAGTTTTGTTTCGTTGATTATTGGAATTTATCTCGTTTCTCGTCTGGAAATTGGCATTTTCGATCACGTTTTTTCTCGTTTTAAGTTCTCGTTGGGGGGATGCCATGATGACAGTAACGAAAAAGAAAAATGGGGCAATAACAGAAACAGTGATCAGGTTCAAACTGAGACAGGGCAAAGTTTGCATAGCCACCCGATGGCTAAGCCGGAAATTTCGTCAACGTTTACTAACGTTAAACGGTCTTTACGCAGCTCAGATAAAAAACCGGAAAATCAGCAATCCGTGGATGTGAAAGCCGAACCGGAACCGCACCCTGAACCGGTTCAGAATAAGTGTAATCCAGTATCCAGTGAAGGAATCAGTAAACCTGGGTTAAAAAAGGGGCACAAGGTAGACAAAAGGCGAATACCGACTTACTAGTGGTAGAAGCACAAGTTAAAGCGGAACTAGGGAATTTATATCAGGAACTTAGCCAACATGAAGGACCGCTTCAGCCGTTCAGATGGGAAGCGGCTAGAGAAATCCTGGAGCAGGATTACTCGTTGAATGACGCTTTACTCGCAATGGGGCTCCAGCAGGTGGAAACCCCACCAACCGAGAATTGCCAAGCCTATAGTATCGTTCAAGTACTCTTCAATGCCTCACTGGAGGAACACCCCAATCTACTAAAACGGGCAACGCCCAGCCTCAAACAAGGATGCGTGGCCAGAGGTATGATGGACTTTACTGCGAAGTTCCCGGCTGGAGTAAGGAAACAGACTATAAGGAGCCTCGGTAGAGGCTACGACAAAATGTCCGCTAAACAATCCGAGCTCGCCTATAAGGAGTACCTGCAGGGCTATGGCAGCAGCTCTTCAGAACTAGGCGCCACGGTAAGTAGTCAGAATTGGGGCAGTAACGATACGTTAATTTGTTTAGGTACATTACTTCAAAGGCACATCTACGTAATCAGCGTAGACTCGGTCAGTGGGAAACTTGGAGCAACCCACTATGCGCCGGAAACGCGTGTACAACAACGGAAGAAATTTGCTACTTGTGGGGAATTCCCTCTTTCGCTAGGACACTGTATTCATGAGGTGAGCAGGTTAAAGGAAGAGGCGAGAGCGACCAAAGGTAAGTTGTCGTTGGTAATCCATTTCGAAAATGTACACTACAAAGCATATGTTCATGGCTGGAAATCCAAGGAAGCCAGTGCTCACGGGGCACTGGAGGAACCAGATGTAATCATGAAGGAGTCAGAAGTCGGCTCGGCTGAAACCCAGAGAACAGTAGAGTTGGAAGGGGCAACAAATGTAGAGCAGAGGATAGTAGTGGGGAGCCAGCTGGATTAAACGCAATTAGATATGTCAGCCGGAGATCTTATTAGAGCTCAAGTGGAACATTTGTTACGTTTGGAAGATTGGCGGCAGCATGGATTGCTAAAGTTCTTGGTGGAGACAGTGACGTACCTACCGGAACAACACCAGGAGGAGTTGCTGTGACCGAATATCCGGAAAGAAACAGTCCACCGGTTATTGTCGAGAACATATAATACTTCCTCTGTATGGAAACTGAATGTGCAATTGGAAAATATTCAAAATATATATTCCTGTGCAAGCTCGTTTAGAGCGCATTGATTGGTCCAGAATCGGGTGTTTTGCAGCGAGCTCGGCAAACTTTTCGCGTCCAAAAAATTCATCATGGATCGTGAGATATGACCAAACATGCGCGCATGAAAATTGATCTCATTCGATAACCTCCCGCCACGCGCAACAATGTCTTCAATTGACCGCACCGATTGCTCCAATAGGACCACGAGACACATGTACCTCATGAACGCCTTGCAATTGTTGAATTTTTACTTAAGGTAAGCGTTAACGGTGTTCTCTCGCACGGTGATATTAGCTCTGCCGCTGCCCGCTTCAACCGCCACCGAAATACCATCCACACGCTCTGGCAAAGCTACTGCGCCACGGGGTCCCCAGAGCAGCGATCTCAGGTAACTATGTGTGTCTCCTCTCGTGGAGGCGTCCAAAAAGCGATCGCGAGGGCGTTCAAGACAGAATTAGGGCACTATCTATGCACGACCGCACGAATATTTGCTCCGTTGCAGCTGGAGCGAAGACCACGCAGTACATTGTACAGCAACTGTTGCGCGAGGATGTCCTCAAGCGCAAGACCACCCGCCTGCACCCCCTTCTCTCGGCCGATCATGAACTCCAGCGCATTCGCTGGATCATGAAGTGGTTGCAACAGCAAGCTGACAGTGGCTTCACTTTCGTCGACATGAATAACGTCGTTCATGTCGACGAAAAGTGGTTCATGGAAGACACAGACTGCCGCGCCTACTACCTCTTGGAAGGCGAGACGGCCCCACATCGCATGCAGCGGAGCAAGCGTTTTATTGGTAGGATCATGTTTCTTGCCGCCGTCACTCGCCCAAGAAAAAAAAACAATTTCCGAAATCTCAATTTTGTATACCCCTTTTAAATGAATATTCTCCTTTAGGTACGACTACCACCGAAAGACAGTTTTTAACGGAAAGATCTGGATTTGGCCCTTTGCCAAGACTGATTTGGCCAAGCGGTCAAGCAAGTTGCGTCCAAAAGGAGCGGCCGTTCTCCAGCCGATCGAGTCCGTAACAAAAGAGATTTACAAAGAGTAAATGATTAATCGTCTTATACCGGCGATCAAGGCACAGTGGCCGCGCGGCGAGCGCCACAAGACCATTTTCATTTAACAGGACAATGCCACCCCTCACAGGGTGGTTGACGATCCCGACATTGTCGCCGCTGGCAGCGATGACGGATAGGATATTCGTTTGTTAAACCAGCCTCCCTGCTCGCCTGATTTGAATGTACTAGATCTAGGCAATTTTAACTCGATCCAAACCCTACAGTACCGCAAGCCCTGTCGCTCGCTGGTCGAGCTCATCAAGGCCGTCGAAGACTCTTTCGACGCTCTACCAAACTACAAGCTTGACACCATCTTTGCCACGCTTCAAAAGGTCATGGAGGCTATCTTGTTCGCTCGAGGTAGTAATCGCTATGAGATGCCTCGAGTGAACAAGAGTGTTCTGCATCGCAAGCATGGCCACGTGTCAAAGGGGCTGCCATGTGACTCACTAGCTGTACAGGTCACACTCCAGTCTTTAAATGGCGGCATTTCTACAGAGGTAACGATCTGATCAGGGTTAGTCAATAACCGACGTGTAGACAAACTTTTCGTCTTCATGAGCACATTTCGCCACAGGCGTGACTGCGACTGCACATGTGTCTATCGATGCCATCTTTTTCATTATTATTGCTTGAGTCCGTCGTCATCTGAACCAAACCGCTTTCCTTTTCAAAAGCATGTGACACTGCGTGTTGTCCGTAAAAACGATTCTTTTCGCCGCACGTGTTTCTGCATCCATTCATAAAACATGCTTCTAAGCACTGCGACTCAGCACACTTGTGTACATAATGTTCTCGTTGGATATCGAGCAAACAGATAGCAGAACAACTCGTTCCCGAACACTTTCGCCCATCGACGTGAACTTGAACAGAACAAAAGTGGTCACTTTTAAGCGAGCAGGAGCGCTGACATCGCCATCTTCATATGGTTTGATGATCACCCTCTTCCATCAAGCGGTTCGGGACCAGGGCTCGTACTCAAGGAAGCAAAGCAATGAAAACATATCATCAAGCGTTTTTTGAATCGGAGTGCCGGTCAGACACCATCGATGCGCTGCCTTTAAGACCGAACACGCCTTGAAGTAACTTGTACCTCGATTCTTGATACTATGGGCCTCGTCAAGGATGACCCGCTTCCATTCTGTTGTCGCCACGAGACCATTTTTCCGAAACTCGGCCAATAGCACTCCATACGTACATCACTATTGCCAAAAGGTGTCGTTTTGAGCCCAGTACATGTAGCGCGATCGTCACCGTAGTACACGTAAACGCTCAAGGTGTTCGAAACAAAGCGTTCAAACGCTTCATGTTTCCACTGGTGAAGCAAACTCAACGGGCAAACTACAAGTGTTTTGCTTGCAGTCATTTGCGCTTGCCGTGCTTCGTGGTCATCTGTCTTTGCTACTTTTTCTCCAAAGTGCTTTGGATAGACGATTAAAGAAAGCATCATCATCGTTTTGCCTACATTTGGAAAGAACGCATTAAATCGCGCCATATGTGTATCAAAAGAAGCAGAAATGACTAACCCATTCCCATGTCATCCGCCAAGATGCCACCACGACATGGACGAGGACGTTTAGGTTGCGGTAACGACGCACTCTTCTCGAAGGAATTGACATAGTACGAGTCCTTGGAGTGAAAATCACGCTTTTCCCACATCTGATTAGGAAAAGGAATAGAAATTAGCGCGTCGTGGAGTCAAATTTTGCATTTTGAATGGCACTTACTGGATCAACGTTCTCTTCTTCACTAATGCAATCCCGCGATTGGTCTTCTTGCCACACCATCCATCTCAATGCTTGCTTCTGGTGTTCTCGGAGTTGTATAGCATGTAGATACTGCATAAGACACTCCGACGGATCTTTATCCGAGCCATCAATCGAGCTGTGGAGATCGTTGCCTCCTGCGCACTCTGAGAACAGCGTATCCAGGTTTTCGGGGTCCACAATAGAGGCAGATTGCGCTGCAAACGCATCTAAAGAAGGCGCTCGAGCAATGTTTGATATAATAGACCACCTAATCAAATAAATCGTGTGGAGCACGTATGATTGCCATTTGACGAGCGATTGAGTACACACGGCCGTCCACACGTGTGTTCCCCTCTCTTGCACTCACACTTCCCCTCGTGTCCTGCAATTCGAGAGCACTTATCTGTTAACAGCAGCATTACTACTGATACAGTTTGACAGTAAAAACTGACCTGTGCGTAATTACATACCTTTATAAATTCATTAAATCCATTTCTGGAGTTTCAATTGCACATTGGTTTTCGCACAGCTGTCCATTTTGTGTGCACAGTACATAATCATACGGAGGAAGTATTGCAGAAGAGACTTTACTGGACTGACATTATTTTACCTTCGGAACGCTTGTGTTGGACAACCAGCCGGCACAGGACAGAAACTCTGACAAGCGCAAGAACAACACGGCGGACAGGTGCAAGGAAAACGACACAAAGGAGATAGAAGATGCAGAGCAGAAGAGGACCAGGAAGAAGAGGGCTGTGGACGAGACATATACCAAGACAAATGGGGATGTCACGGTAGCAGCAGCTACGATCAAGCGGGATTTGTTTGGAACAGGAATTCCGGAGCAAATGGATGTAGTTCAAGGAGGTGAACCAGACAGTGTTTCGGAACAGGTGTGGAATTCGATGATTCAGGTGTATCGGAAAGAAGTACCTTTTCCATTATTCGACGCGAATCCGAGGGCGTGGATGAAAGCAGAAAAGCAGAACCGATTAGCATTAGTTCAACTTTTGGAGTACTTCAATTGTCCGCACCTTATTATCTCGAGGTTAAGTAAGGAAGTGATTGAAGAGCTGTCCAGAGATTGGAGACGTCAATACTGGGAAGCCATCATTTCACTGGGAACGTCTACTGGAGCACATCCTGACATCGAGTAGATGTTGAACGACTGGACACACAGAGTCAGTCTTCTACAAGGTGAAAGTCAACGGGAAGCGCTACGGGCGATTAGACAGCATTGGAAAAATTTCTCAAAGAGCATAAATACGGGAATAATGCACTCTGGAAGTTATGTGGCCCACATCGTCACTATAACTTCGCACTTATAGCTCTCTGCGCACACGTGTATGGGCAACAACTAGTGAGGTTAACGGGAGAGGCAGCACTACCTCATGACCCGATATGGGTCAAAATCAGGAGCTTCAGACGGCACGAGTGCGTGTGCCACAGTTTCAAGCGTTGGGAAGGCGTCTGGATTTAGATGACGGCTCTGTGTGGAAGGACATTACTACTTATTTCCTAACGGCTATTACTAATGTTTCTTGGCAAAACAAGGAAACGGAACAAGTAGATATGGAGATTGGGAGTTCAAGTCAACCGGGAGGTGCTCAAGCACCTCAGAGTTACTAAGAGCACGCCACGGGGCCGCCGGGGCGAGGACTACATACAAGCTATGATGGACGCGATGGATTTAATTAGTAAGTTGACGGTGGCCAAGGTGGAAACACACGATCATCCGCAACAAGGTAGTAGATTAACCAAGGCAGAAACAGAATTTCGACTTATAACGCAGAATGTGCGGGGGGTTTCGGCTGGAACAAGGCTTTCCTGGCTACAAACTTGGAGAAATATACCAGTCGTAAGTCGACCTCTGTGTATATTTGCTCAAGAAACTCATATCACAAGTACAGAAGAAGCACAACATCTTACGAAGCAGTGGGAACTCATGTGGAATCACACGGATGCGAACCACCGTTTGGATTTTTGGAGTATAACAAAGAAGAAAACCGGGGGGGGGGGTTGACATACTACGCCGGGCTGGACGATTCGACCATGGCGCGCTAGCGAGTAATCGTTTTATATCAGTAGCGCGTCCGGAATTCTTACTCTTATTACAGATAGTGGTACATTCCCACTGGCACCGTTACAAACTGGCCTAGCTTAAGGAACTGGACGTGGGCTGCGTATAGCGGCCGCCGGCCAGCCAGCTGGATCTGCACCTCGTCAGGCAACGTCAATGTCCCATGAGATAAGTCCAGTCGTATGCCGGCTGGGACCATAAATTCCATCCCCAGAATTGCATCCTGCCCGGCTAGCTTGCTAATGATTACAATGGGCGAAGCTCATGGCGAGGTCACTTACAATAAACGAATGGAAGTTTGTCAATATTTACGCGCCGTCGGTAGGAGAGGGAGATAGATCTACTTTTTATCGAGGCATGGGAGTGTGGAGACTACAGCAGTATTCGAACGTAATCTTGGATGGTGATTTTAATTGCGTGGAGGCGCCCACACTGGATCGCACTGGACCTAATCGAAGGCGAACTACAGAATGTCCTGAACTGTCAAGATTAATTGGTGTTTGAAAATTAAAAGACGCAGCTTTAGTACAGTTCTCTTCCTGGAAGATAGAAGACATAGCTGATTTTCATGCTTTTACGCTTTGGAGGGGTGAATCTGCCAGTCAAATCGACAGATTCTATGTTCCTGAATAGTGTTATGAGTGGGTGCAGACAGTGAGAACGATCCGACCGGGATTACCGTCGGATCAAGATCAAGTGGAGGTCCATTTAAGTAATCACCACGTGGCGTTAAAGAACACAAGGAACAAGCATTTTCGTTTACAATATCCTATCCGTGGAGCAGGAAAGAGACGAGCACAAGAGGAAATTAGAGCGGAGATGGATACTACAAAATTCTACGAGCAGAAAGGTGCAGCCACTTGGGACCGATTACGAGACATTTTGACAACTGCGATCATTCAGGTAAGAAATCGGACTGCACAACGACGACGACGTCATGCCAAATACCTAGAGCAAGCCCTTTATGGGCGCACCACAAATAGAGAGCAGAATTTACGTATCACCGAGATTGAAGTTGCCAAGTTTAATCAGGTAAGAATAGCTAAAAATTTACGCCGTCTAACGAAAATATTAGGTGGCTTTTCCAGCGTACGGCAACTTGGGAAAATGATCAACGAGAGACTGAAATCATTATCGAAGACCCACAGTTTGACCACACATCGGAGACGCCCATTCCAAACAAGTTCGCGTGGATTTGGAAGATAAATCTTGGAAGAGTTCACCGATGAGTAAAGGCGGCAGACGTGACCAAGAATCTTTTATCTCTAGTGGCAGACTGGTCTGATCGTCAAGTATCACACATCGAAAATGAAATGTTAATGGCCCCGATCAAAGAAGATGATATCAATCATGCAATTAGACGGTTGGAACAGCGGAATGCACGGGGCCCGGACGGGCTAAACAATGATTTCTCTAAGGACTTTGCGGAGGACCTCATTCCAGATCTTTTGAAGGTGTACAATGATATACTGCAAGGGTCACCTCCGCCAGTATCGTTTCTGGAGGCGGTGATTATTCCGATAAAGAAAAAGGGGAGTCGACAAATGCGATGGATTATAGGCCCATCTCTCTGCTACAGACTAGCTACAAGATTTTCGCGAAGATTTTCGCGAAGCGGTTACAAAGTTTCCTGGGAAGACTAATTGGAGATTTGCAACAAGGGTTCGTACATGGGAGACGGATGGATCGAGCTGTAGTGATGATGATGGCACTTCTAAGGCAGCAGACAGAAACGGTACATACAACAGAACGGAATAGTGGAGGTATTTTATTGGTGGACTTTGCGAAGGCCTACGATACTGTGAATAGACTATAGATCATGACTACGTTGGCTCGGTTTGATTTTTCTTCACGATTAATAGCATTGATGCGTGCTCTTCACCATGGTACATCCGCTAGAATTCTCGTAAATGGACAACTTTCGAATGATTGAATCTGGAATCAGACAACGGTGCCCTCTGGCCCCCTTACTCTTCATTCTTGCAGTGGAGCTTTTGGGTATGGCTATCCAGCAACACCCAGAAATACAAGGTTTCTCGATTGACGAGGACATTTCGGGACGGACACACACCTTTTCGGCGTTTGTAGATGACTCCACGATCTTTTTCTTAAAAGACGATCAAGTTGGGACAGCACTTTCAATACTGGAAAGGTTTGGAAAACTATCAGGTTTGAAAATGCAACATGCGAAAAGCCATATTCTCTTTCTGGGGATCCGTTCTAAACAGGATTTATGTTTTGGAATTCCGACGGTGAAAGAGACTGACACTATCCGATATCTTGGGTATCAGCACAATCTTTCAGATACTAAATGGGCGGAGCGCATACGAGCGATTAAAAGAAGATTACCCACGGCAACCAAATGCCGGGACATCAGTAGTGGAGAGAGTCATCTTGTTTAACGCGATAGCCTTACCAGCGATCCTGTTTTCAGCTAAAGTGTTTGAACCAGAGAACAGACATATCGCGAACTAATTCATCTTCAGAAGAAATTCATCTGGAGTAATCAAACCTCGACTGAACCAAGCAGGCACAAGATTCCACCACATCTGTTGTTTTCCCCCAAGCAGTTGGAGAACTTGGTTTGATTTCTATTCCTGTGGCTATACACACCTTGGCAGTTAAAGAAGCGACGATGTGGCTACTGGAACCCAGTGATCGATACACACAAGCTTGGAGAAATTGGTGCAAATTGTTTCAGCCCGATATTACTAACTTATGGGTGTCTCCGTGTAGTGCGTGCAGCCCAAGGAAACCAGAGGGAGAGGTCAGAAGGTGTCACCAGTGAATCACCATTTATCGCGATCCCTAGGGCAATCACAGGAGGAACAGCTTCATGTCAATAGGTACATTGCATCAATCATGGGAGATTTACGGTCGAAATTTAGTACACAGTTCAAGGACCCGAAGGCTATACTGTATCCTGGTGACTACGTAGATGCGCATGCGGATTTGGATTTGGATACTATCGCCTGGTATGACATGGGGAGGGAGTCTCTCAGCGCGTTTTGGGGAACTTTCCTTTGGTTCAATAATCCCTGGATATCGCACGGGACATCAACCTACTCAAATTTGATCGAATACCGCGGATAGCCATCCGGGACCTATGGATCAAGCGAATCGCTAGAACTACATTCCAATGGAGAGTGAAGGGTAACGGTATAGCGGGCCATTTTTGAGCCAAAGTGGGGCGCTGGCTCCTACCATCATTCTGTGTTCACCGAGAGTCGCGATTGGAGAGGAGATATGCAAGACGGGGCAATTAAAATTGCTTTACACACAGGACAAATGGGAGACGGTATCGTGGAAAGTGGTAAGAGCTAGGAGCGTGATGGGTGTCTGTCAACAAACAGGACAGCAGTGGGCATTCCAACAGCGAGAGGACGGGATCTACTGAGATGAGATCTTCAAGAAACACGATACTCCAATCATGAAGGATTCAAATGGAGTCTCTACCGAGACTGTGGCGATACGAGAATTAGTATTTGCGGCGCACCCGAGTACCCATAATTATCCCTGGACAGTGAAAGAAGGGATTAAATTTCGCTCGGTGAAACAATGAATTCGAAGGACGTTTAGAAGTTTTTACTACCGCGCACTGACAAAAGCTTTAACGGTGGTTAGATAACGACGGGACGAAGCAGACTGGAACCGAAATGTTCAAGACCAATCGCCAAGAGCGTTATGGAGTCACGATCACATGCTTTCCGATTATCAAATTTGGAGTGTTTACAGGGCAGCAACGTTTCAATTAAATATCTATTACGATGGATATACAACTCAAGGAGGGTGCGCATTAGATGACCAATGCAATACACCCGGGAAAGGGGTCACACATATTGTGTGAGGGTGCAGCCGGGCCAAGCAATTTTAGTCCAGGCTACGTAGCTGTTGGAACGGTGTGCGGGTAGATGACACCGCCCTAGAGCACTATCGGTGGTGTTTTACTGTGATAAAGGCGCCAGTAATTTTATGTTCATTGATGGAACGGTTACAGACAAGATGTGGTCATCGAGCAGACGACTGCAGTCTTGCACTGGAAAGATTGTGGTGGGGAATATGCTCGATTGGTATCACATGGTTATGGCTTTTGAGAAACGAGAAGGTACACAAAGGAGTTCACAGGAATCCGCAAGAACAGTTGCAGATGATTGGGTCGAAGACCATGAAGCAGATCTTGGCAGTTGCTTGTTACGAGAAGAGTCGGACGGCAACCAGGATACGCGGGATAAAACTACAAATCGGGTTAGAGTGTTTGCAAGAAGGAATCCAAGAAGGGTCAAGTGATGTACGCATGGAGTTACTACCTGTTTATCAGGAAGCTAGTACATCAGAGACAGAGACTGGATTAAATTTCGCACTTAGGAATTTTATTGTAGCTAATAGTTAATACTAAATAGACTGCGATTGAACAGCAGCACAAACGGTACTATTTCATATTGTAAATCACGACTATACTGTAGTAGTAAGATGTAGTCTAATTAGCCTTTTACTATTAGCTACTAGTCTGTTCATCTAAACAATGTGCACAAGGGTTTTTTGTGGACACCACAAACTAGGTAAAATCATTTTATTGGCTAAATATACCATCATTTGGCGGGTGAACATTTCATCTAAAACTGCGCGCCAAAATTGTAATTCGAAGCCGACAAACAACCGCACTATTCGCGCCATATAATTAGCAGGGAATGCCACGACCACCAGGACGAGTAGATCTCCCCGCGCGCGGAAAGGCTAGGATCGTTGCGTTTCTTGATGTACGCTTGCGGGCTGACGGCACCTTTCCCCGTGGCGCCAAATCTGAAGCAGCGACGGTGTTTGGGTGTCATCGAAACACCGTGCACCACGTGTGGGAGCGCCGCAACAGTAACGTTGCCCGGAGAGGATCCGGAAGAACATTCAAATACGCTAACGAGGAGATCCTAGACCGCGTTGCTGCGGTTCCGATCAACGAATGGACCTGTCTTAGATCAACTGCCGCTGATGCCAATGTGTCATACACAACACTACGCAATTTTATTTGAAAAGGTAAACCGCTACGCCGAGCTAGTGAGCCGAAGATCACGGCAAAACACAAGCTGGAACGTCTCAAATGTGTTTTATCTTTTGTTGAGCGCCCGATAGGTACGACCTGATTGCTGTTTTGGAATTTGTATGTACTAAAAGTTACGCTATATGTAGGATTGCGCGTGCGACGATTAATGCCATGTACGAAACAATACATATCGATGAAAAATGGTTCTTTTTGCACAAAACGTCGACGTCCTACATTTGACGTCCATCGAGAATCCGCCCTATCGGCAATGCGAAAACAAACAATTTTTTACAAAGGTAATGTTTATCGCCGCTGTTGCCCGCCCCCGTTACGATTATAAGCGAAAGTGTGGCTTCGATGGGAAAATTGGAATTTTTCCGATAATTAAAAAGCGCCGAGCGCAACGGACCATAAAAAATCAAACTGCCGGCGATCCTATTTCGGAACCGCGTGTCGTGGACAAAGACGTGTATCGTGCGCTTTTGGTGGACTCCATTCTGCCCGCAATTCAAGCAAAATGGCCAGGTGCGTAAGACTTTTACTCATCTCTATTTTTCTAATAGGCTTACACTATATTGTAGAGAGAAAAAAGGAACAATATGCATCCAGCAAGACAACGCAAGTCCTCATGTATCTGCGGAGGCGGCCATCAGAAAGCCGGTCTGGATAAATACGGCTGGGATGTTCAGATTCGCCGACAACCAGCTAAATCACCAGGTCTGAACATTCTCGATCTCGGATATTTCCGTGCTATTCAAGCATTGCAGCACCGCAAAAGAGCATATAACTTCGGACTCCCTAATTTTAGCTATCAAGGAATCGTTTCATGAACTCGAGGTTAAAACGTTGGAGAAGTATTTCATAATACTGCAAGCTGTAATGGAGAAAATCATGCTCGCCAAAGGTGGGAACGACTACAACCTCCCCCGCGTAAAAAAAACGTTTTTCCGGATGGCACCTTCTCGTCTGCCATACCTTGTTCGGACGCTGCGTATGAATCCGCAATAAGAGAGTTAAATGCGTGACCAGGTAACTAACGTATATGACATACAACTATTTGATTTGGTAACTTGCCGTTTCGTATGCCCAATGTAGGTAAATCAACATTATTCAACGCATTTACAAAGGCTGGAGTGGCACACCTGCCTGCGAAGACACAATACGATGATCTGATCCCTAATATACTGTTTAAATAGAAAGCAGGCTTGATTTTTTCTGGGTGTGGGTGCTTCAATGCGTCTACCATTGCGAGAAGGCGTAAAACTAAGCGTCAAAACTTGAAACGATGCTTGATGAAGGACAGCAACATTCACGCTTTGCAGCAGCCGTTGAATCCGTGGAAACAATTCTGCAGAAGGTCGTTACTGTTATTGATATTATTGCATTTTGGTGCTTCTAATATTTACTGCCTTTTATGCCCCATCATGTTTGGGTTTGCGAGTTTACACTTGCCGTATCTTCGTTTGCAGGCGTCGAAAATTTCTCCATCATTGAGATCAGAGCTCACCCTCAGTTAGTTCAGCACTGCAGATGGAATCTAGTCCACTATTGTCGCTAACTAACTTGAAACGCTTCTTTGACTTCGTTGCGGCCGTCGATGTCGCGTTGATCTGTCATAAAATTGGTGACGCCCAACACATGCTCATGGTGAGTGCACTTGTCTCTAGAACTCTCTCTCTCTCTTGTATTTTATTGTTGGTGTGACCTGTCTTGTGGTGCTAGATTCACCAGGACAAGCGTCATTTGGCGGCCAAAGAGTTTTGGCGCTACTTGTTTGCTTTCATTAAGGCCAAATTGCAGTAAACGTGACGATCAAGCGTCGTGTAGAAACTCATATATAGTGTTGAAACTTTGTTCCGTCGTAGATCCAGCCACAGGTGGGTGACTGTATGCAGCACGGAGGCAGAAAGCTTGAGATAGACAACGAAACAAGAGGCAACGGACCTAAAAACACTCATCTCGCTGACGATTTCTTGTGCTCAATGGTCGCTTGTTGTTGACATTGAGATTAACAGCATGTACATGTCTTGTAGGCAATATCACTCACTAATGGTTAATGATTGAAATATCAACGAGAATCTGATAAATCTGGAACTAATGCTTGTGAACGGAGCAGTTTCGTGATCACTCATTACAACGGTCGTTTTTATTCGCGCAGTTCTCATTCAAGACAAAGTTACGTTGTGGGGATGTTGTACGCGATGTTGTTGACATTTTAGCCTTGTAGGTCTCGCCTCGACAAATTACTCTCGACGTGACCGAGCTGCGCGAATTGCTGCGTAGTCAAGTCTGCTTTGAGGAAAGTGGTTTTATCCATCCAGTCCATCAAAAGTGACACGAGATCGCAAGATAAAGCGCGAGGAAGAATTACTTATTCAAGGTAGCGACAACGAAAAGTGGACGTCCGAGTCAGGTCCATCGAGATGACAGCCCTCTCGACGCATAGATAGCAGGGACATCCCGTGGAACAGCTTGCGTCAACGGAAGCCAATGCTGCCAAGACGGAGATTGTAGGCCCCAAGCGTGTCCTGCGGCAGACGCACTCGCTATCACATTTCCCGTCGAATCGAAGCCTAAATAAAGTCGCCCCTGAGCATCTCGTGCCACCGCCCCTCTTAACGCGCCAACAAAAGGTGCTGGCATTTTGTGACAACAAGTACGTAAGTGTCTTTATGACGCTCTGCACCATCTGTGCGCTCTTTGGCGACGACTTTCGCGTGAGTTTCTTTCCCAAGAGCACCGACATGTATGTCTACAACGTGTTGCTTGCCCTGTTTGTCTTTTTTTTTCATCGATCTCGCGCTCAACGTGTACAGTCGTCCGAATTATTTCAATCGAGGCCGCGGGTTTTCGTTTTACTTGGATTTGATCTCAACCTTGTCGGTGATTCCCGACGTCAATTGGGTCTAATTCCAGCAGTGCGTCCCAAGCGGCGGCACTCACTCAAAGCTGGTCGTGCGTCCCGTGCAGGCACCAAAGCCGGTCGCGTCGTGCGGCTCGTACGACACTTTCGCATGTTGCGAATCTTGCGCGTGCTCAAGAAGAATAAAAATGGCGAAGTGAAAAGGGTCCAGATCTCGGAACCGTCCAAGATTGGCAAAGTCGTGACGGATAAGACGACACGCCGGCTCATTGTGCTCGTGTTGCTCATTATCATTGTGTCGCAAATCATTGATGGGATAGTGAATTTAACGCAAGATGATTTCCAGACGTCTCAATTCGAACGCTTGCATCGGTGAGCGCAAGATTACAATGTTAGTGGGGCCATGACGCGAGACCACATGCGACGTGCACTTACCGTGAGTGTGTGTGCAAGTTATGGCTGCCTCCGTCTTTGACACAGGCACCGAATCAAGTGGAACCACACACTTTCATTCTCTTCGTCCAAAGAAAACATGTCTTCTTTGTTCACTAGATCAATGCGAGGAGGTATCGGGCTGAGATTTTTCGCCAACGAAGGACACTAGGTCACCCACCAGATCATATTCTCTTTATATTCGTACCAATTATTTTTTCGCGTTGTTATCCAACAATTGCGCCCAATTCGCACCTTCAAAAAATACTACGTATTACCCAACATTTCAGCAGCTTGATCATAGAACACTGCTATCTGATAACCAAGATTGCGACGCTGCCATCACTGTTGGGTATCTTCTTTCAAGCGTCGCAAGTGGGCTGTACTAAACACTTTTTGTCCCATCGATGTTTAAAGTACGCGTTAAGTGCGCGGCCGTCGTTGCAGATCTGCAGCAATTCGACCACCCGGTCCTTTGAGATATCACCCATCACGTCATGCTCTTGTAGCGGATCGTGGAGCGTATGATAAGCACGTACTACATCTGATCCGTCGGCGAAAAAGTGAAGACGGGTATTGCCAATTACCGCTGCGAGGTTCGTGGCCGGGTTGTTGCTAAATACAACTCACTTGCCAACCCCTTTGGGCGGTTTCCGCTTCAAGGATCGACCGATGTTGGTCTGAAGCAGACCTTTGGCTGGCAATCCGACAATGTCTGCCAAGGTATTGAGTATATCTGATTGCGAAGCAGCGTCCTCAAGGACCACAGGCGTTTGTATCCTTCTTTCGGCAATGATAGCACCGGCAATGCGAGACGTGGCAATCTGATTTTGTTCCGGGGTGGCACTGCCACGCTCTGGAGCTTGTCCATGGTCGCCAACTACCACTACAATTGTATTGTTAAGCACGTTATCCTTCTCAAGTTGCTCCATGAAACGACCAAACACCATGTCCGAGAAGAAACGCATTTGCACGTAATCTCGGATAAGTTTTTCGTGCTCGTGGTCTTTGTACAACGGAGAAAACAACGTCTCCATCATGTTCTGTCACGTAATGAAAGAATCAGTCCGGCCGCTCCTGAAACGGCACGTGGCTTGATATCGTGTAATGTGTTGCAAACAACGGATTAGGCGACACTGTGGGGTCAGCTGTTGCATTGCTGTCGGTAGCTATTTCATCGCGCTTTGATCGTCGTTTCGCATCATTTTGCGGAAATTGTCGAGTGCGAAGAATATGCGAGAGCGCCGTGTACGACAAATCGTCATGAATGCCCCAATAAGTGATGATATGGTTCTCTTGCGTCCAGTCGTCTCGTTTGAGCTCATTTTTCACGATATCTACGAGGTCCCAGTAGCGAATCCATGAGAAGGCAGGAACGGGTCCCAATAGTAGTAATCTGTGCGTGAACCGGTAGTAAAAATGGTGTCATAGCCTTTCGCTTTAAAGAGTTGAGGCAGTCCCGAGAGATTAGTTGCCAAGCGGCCAAAGGTTGTCCCGGTTTCCGTCACACTATCGTAAGGCATTTGACCGAAAAGCAGAGTCTCTAGTGAACGCCTTGTTCACCAAGTGGACCAGAAGATGCCCAATGCTACGCCACGTGATGCCCATTTATCGAAATGAGGAGTCAGCGTTACGTTTGGCGGCAACAAGGACGCAGTTGCAGCCTCAATTTCTCGTCTAGATGTAGCGTTGAGCAAGAATTGGGAGTCTTGCATTCGAAATGACTCCATCACTAGCAGCAGCACGTTAGGCCGTTCCTCACGCAATGTTGATGTCATTCGCCAAGGGGCCGTCAAACTCCACCGTACGGCAATAAAGGGAGTTAGCATTGAAAAGTTGGAACTTCTCAGTTTCACGCTCGATGAATTCACTCATGGACTTGCTGCTAAACACAGTGCAAGCACGAAGAAATTGGATCCCGGTACTAAGTTTTACTGGCTCATTTGAGACTGGGTTTAGTGCAATAAGTCCCACAACAGTTGGCAGCACTTTTGCTAGCGCTAACGTCAGGACAACGGATAGCACAAGAAAGAAGGCGAGAAAACATGGTGGAGTTAAGCGAAATGGAATGTTTGTAGCGCATAAACCATCCGCATTTTCCTTCACTGTAGCTTTAGAATCGATTGATTCATCGTCGCTCTCTGCGTGGTCGTTCGAGGGAACAAAGTTGCCACTCGCAACACCAACAGCAACACCCCACTG